>CM056380.1:3797744-4000244 GCA_029718625.1 Synaphobranchus kaupii
ACAGTGTGTACACAGTAATATATAAGTAAGCATATTGCCATGCTCTGAGACACTACACAGTGTGTACACAGTAATATATAAGTAAGCATATTGCCATGCTCTGAGACACTACACAGTGTGTACACAGTAATATATAAGTAAGCATATTGCCATGCTCTGAGACACTACACAGTGTGTACACAGTAATATATAAGTAAGCATATTGCCATGCTCTGAGACACTACACAGTGTGTACACAGTAATATATAAGTAAGCATATTGCCATGCTCTGAGACACTACACAGTGTGTACACAGTAATATATAAGTAAGCATATTTCCATGCTCTGAGGCACTACACAGTGTGTACACAGTAATATATAAGTAAGCATATTGCCCTGCTCTGAGACACTACACAGTGTGTACACAGTAATATATAAGTAAGCATATTGCCATGCTCTGAGACACTACACAGTGTGTACACAGTAATATATAAGTAAGCATATTGCCATGCTCTGAGACACTACACAGTGTGTACACAGTAATATATAAGTAAGCATATTGCCATGCTCTGAGGCACTACACAGTGTGTACACAGTAATATATAAGTAAGCATATTGCCATGCTCTGAGACACTACACAGTGTGTACACAGTAATATATAAGTAAGCATATTGCCATGCTCTGAGACACTACACAGTGTGTACACAGTAATATATAAGTAAGCATATTGCCATGCTCTGAGACACTACACAGTGTGTACACAGTAATATATAAGTAAGCATATTGCCATGCTCTGAGGCACTACACAGTGTGTACACAGTAATATATAAGTAAGCATATTGCCATGCTCTGAGACACTACACAGTGTGTACATAGTAATATATAAGTAAGCATATTGCCATGCTCTGAGACACTACACAGTGTGTACACAGTAATATATAAGTAAGCATATTGCCATGCTCTGAGGCACTACACAGTGTGTACACAGTAATATATAAGTAAGCATATTGCCATGCTCTGAGGCACTACACAGTGTGTACACAGTAATATATAAGTAAGCATATTGCCATGCTCTGAGGCACTACACAGTGTGTACACAGTAATATATAAGTAAGCATATTGCCATGCTCTGAGACACTACACAGTGTGTACACAGTAATATATAAGTAAGCATATTGCCATGCTCTGAGGCACTACACAGTGTGTACACAGTAATATATAAGTAAGCATATTGCCATGCTCTGAGACACTACACAGTGTGTACACAGTAATATATAAGTAAGCATATTGCCATGCTCTGAGACACTACACAGTGTGTACACAGTAATATATAAGTAAGCATATTGCCATGCTCTGAGACACTACACAGTGTGTACACAGTAATATATAAGTAAGCGTATTGCCATGCTCTGAGACACTACACAGTGTGTACACAGTAATATATAAGTAAGCATATTGCCATGCTCTGAGACACTACACAGTGTGTACACAGTAATATATAAGTAAGCATATTGCCATGCTCTGAGACACTACACAGTGTGTACACAGTAATATATAAGTAAGCATATTGCCATGCTCTGAGACACTACACAGTGTGTACATAGTAATATTTAAGACCAACATTAACCTAATTAGAAGGCAATCACAAATATTTGTTCCCTGGGGCTTTAAGGTTAGTGCACGGAGAAGAGCTTCAAGATTAACAACAGCATTCAGGAAGAGAAGGAAAACCTTTTATTCCCAAAACGCTAATCCTTTGACACTGTCCCTTTACATCATTGGATTGACATATTATACAGGTTCCGATCTGATCTCCACACAATGGGCCACATTTACTAAAGGTTTGTCCCTACAAAACCCCATGTGGATAATATAATAGCACTAGAGTACATTTCCCAAACAGGCACAATGGTATTTGCACATATTAGAGAAGAAGAGGAGTGGTTTCTATTTCCCCCACAGCACCTCAATCTTCATGCATATGTAAATGTGTGCGTCTTGTAAAAATTACATGCACTAATGTTCTCAGGTTAACAGGGTATTTACTTTTAAACACTATGAAGGCAGCCAATAATTAAGGTATTACTATAGCAATTACAAGTTAAAGGTTGTATCAGCGATTTTGGGTGGAAACATAAATGATCACATTCATCTGATTTTTCCTCACGATCCGCTAGCTGCCCGCCCCATAAGCAGGCCGTCAAAAAAACGCGTCTCTGTAGGCAGCCTATGCTCCGAGATCGTACACAAAAACAAATGGTACTACCAACCACTCAAAACCAAAATAAACAGTATTCCAACCAATCACAATGATCTGCACAAACGCTAATACTCTTATCTCGCTGAAATCTTGACGGATTTACAAACGGTTTGGTTTCTTACAAACGTTATTAACGTGGTTATAATTCTGGATGCTTGAACACTATTTTTTAAAAGATAACATAATTATTCATACGTATGTTTGTTTGGGATTTCGCTTCAGAAGTGACGTCACCCAAAATCGCTGATACAACCTTTAAGGTGTTACTATAGCAATTACCAGTTAACAAGTGCAGACTCAAATCTTGGTCACTGAATGACAGATATGATATGATATAATATACGATATAAGAACCCGTGAGCATTATGCGGTGAACACATTGCCGTGACTACCATTTAGGACACGGAAATCATGATCTAGGCAATTTTCTATTTAGTGTTCAGCTATTTGAAGTCATGTAATTACAAAAAAAGAAAATTACCTGTATGACATAGAAAACATTCAGTTCAGTGATGCATGCTCCCATTCTCCGCTTCTCATTTTTGAAGAAGCTCTTTGTCAATCAAATAAAATTTTATTTATATTGTGCATTTTTACAAAGGATTTGTCGCAATACGCTTCACGGTATACCCTGGCCTAACCCCCCCCCCCCCCCTCAAAATAAACTACAGACGATAACAATAGCAAGGAAAGACTCCCTGGATTGCATGGAAGAAACCATGAGGAACCAGACTCAATCGGGCCAGCTCAGGGTGTGGGTTCATGGAGAAGAGGCATGGTTGGGTATGAAGTATCCGGAGGTGGCTGTCCTGTGGTGGGGTGACAGGACGGAAAGGTGGACATATGGGGGCATACCAAAGGCCCAGGAGTTTAGCATCTTTATCTGCTTCATATAATAGGACATTATTTGTAATATGTTTACTATTTAAACTGTAAATTAGCCAGTTTATAATGTCATGTATCTATTGTTGTTCATTGGAGTTAGTAGCTAGCTAACGTTAGCCAAGTTAACTTACACGCTACATAGACACTATTATCTTTGTACGGTAGCTAGCGTTAGTTCATTGGCTAACGTGACAATACAGATGTTGCGAGATTCAAATGTGGACATTATGAACGAGCTAACAAGTCTTCTGGCAGCTGTCATACCTTGTTAATGTTAGCTAGAAATCCTACAGAATTCATGAGCGAAGAGCCCATCTCTTTGTTCATGTAGTAGTGGTCTGGTATGAGAAAACAGTGTAAGATTTTACATAATAGCAATTAGGTGGGAGTCTATTTGGGATTGTTACGTTGTAAATTGGTTAGCTTACCAAGTATTCTGTAATGAGGTAACTAGCTAACACTCGTATAGGCGTTACCTGCATCAGATCACCTAAGCAGATTCCTGCTGCTGCTGACCAATTATTCAGCTTACATCTGATCAAAGTGCTTGTTCTGTTTGCACGCTCAAAGTCAAAACAGACAGGTTTAAATCAGCTCGTCGCTGCCAGTCAACATCAGAGCTGATGTTTTGAATGGTACAAGATACCATAGTCTATATATTTTATGTGCATTTTAATAATTCAATGCCGGCCACAGACCCATTTCACAGCTGATTGTACATTCATGACATAAACAGTCTTAGCAGGATTTGTGACTTAGTGTAGATTTCTCTCAACTGAAAATGGTCTTGAATGTCACAATCAACATACCTGACAAAAACCACATTTTCCAGTTACCCCAACATCCAAGATGCAGATTCATGCTATGCAGGGCAGTAGGGACTAT
The DNA here is from genome assembly GCA_029718625.1 of Synaphobranchus kaupii. Lineage (NCBI taxonomy): Eukaryota > Metazoa > Chordata > Actinopteri > Anguilliformes > Synaphobranchidae > Synaphobranchus > Synaphobranchus kaupii. Next base: position 3,801,754 of record CM056380.1, read on the forward strand.
CTTTCTCTATGTGGTGATATTTGGCAATGCAGTGGTAACTTGGTGCCTTCAGATTGATACAGCGGTTTGTCGCAAGGTTCATTAAACTAAATATCATGGGGGAATTTTTTTTGGCAGGCTTTATCGTGGTTATTGTTTTTTGTTACTGTGCAATTATTGGGCAATTATTATTGCCATCAATATTGTCTTATTTTCTTTGCTAGCCAGCTAGCCCGTCGGCTTGTTATTTACTGTATATGAGATTATTTAACATCCCTGAATATATTTGTTTATTCACATGTATTTTTGATATGATTACCTCAAATTACTGGAATGTACAAGGTATTTTGGAAAGTTTTAAATTGGTTTGTAGACTCAGATATTGATAGAGATTCAGTATCTATGTTTTAAAATGTGCTTTTTTTCTTGTATGGATTATACTTGTATTAAAGCTCATTAAACATTCTTCCCATGGGTATAGCTGATCATTTACCCTGCTATATGCATTCAGTTGTGCCCCAATGTTAATGCATATGTGATTTAAAGTTTTTCTTCTTTATGACAAAGTTTTTAAAAACGTATATTAATGACGGCATGTGAGGTTGTAAGCAGAGAAGATTTGGGGTCAATTACTCTTAAATTCAGTCGATTCAGAAAATGAATTTAAACTAATTTACTTATTTGAGCAATCCCTGTGAAACATTATGGGCACCATTCAGTTCATTAGTTGAATTAAATTAGTGAATTGACTGGACTGAAATAAAACTGACTCCATTCCTGGTGTACAGCCATGTCGCTTGACGTCCCTACAGTTTATTTAGAAAGAGGTACATAGCAAGGCTGTCCACTTTCCCTTGTCCTCTTTCCCCTTTGTTGGACATATTACACCCTTTATACAAACTGTACAGATCAAAGTCAATTCCCTTTTTACAAACTGTACAGGTCAAAGTCAATTCCCTTTTATACAAACCGTACAGGTCAAATTCAATTCCCTTTTATACAAACCGTACAGGTCAAAGTCAATTCCCTTTTATACAAACCGTACAGGTCAAAGTCAATTCCCTTTTATACAAACCGTACAGGTCAAAGTCAATTCCCTTTTATACAAACCGTACAGGTCAAAGTCAATTCCCTTTTATACAAACCGTACAGATCAATGTCAATTCCCTTTTATACAAACTGTACAAGTCAATTCTAATGCCTCCGAACCCTTCTGTTCAGTTTTGGACCAGTTGTTTGCTGGGTCAAATTGACCCAGGATATTATTGTGATTTTTAAAGCGATACAGAAATAAAAATTTATGTAAAATACTTAACTGTTGTCTTTATCTTAATTCCACACAATATAGATAACATATATGGATATCCAGTAGTTTATGCCATTTACCTCTGCTAGATCACATTTAATACATCTACACACTGCACTCTACTCCCAATTACCCTCCAAATAACAATACAACCTTCTGGCTTCATTTATTCAGGTTTTCAAATTCACCCTTCCATTACCTCCATTTATAAAGATTACACTTCAACTTATGTTGACCACATCAAGAAGGATTAAGCCAAATGCTCACATTTGCATGTGACAGTAAATGGGAGGATCTTTATAATGAAAATGAATACCCTCTGTGGTACAGCGCTGGGGACGGCTGTTGTACCACATGGTGAACAGAAAGGGAAAACCACAAAGTTCATGTATTCTTGCTTGTCAGCACAAAACAAGTAATAAACGCTCACCAAATGGGAAGCAAACTAAGGGCCAAAACACACAGCAACAAGTCCAATAGAAGCACTCTCTTGGGTTCTGGGGAAACAGGCCCTTTTCTAAGGAGCATAATCAAGGCTAACGAGGAGCAGCTGGGCTAATTATCATCAGCCTCAGCTGGCTCCCTTGCCTGGGTGTAGTGACGGTTCTGTCCAGTAGAGGGCAGCACCCCACTCTCTTTCTGGCACCACACTTCCCATACATTCATTTTTTTTAATTTTCTGTGATTCCCCCTTTCATTGAAAAAATTTATGACGTTTGTTGCAATTTTATACAGAACAAAAAAAATTCTTCAGAATTTGTTTTGCAGATAAATATTAAGGTTTTGCACAACGTAACGTTTTTTTGTCTTTTCTGCTGTGGTTCTTAAGGGTATTAGTTAGACCCAACTTTTCAGTTCACTTGCTGTGAAAGACAAGGTGTCTATCATAATTCATTATTATATATAAGAATTATATAGGTATAATGTATCATTTATAAGAATGGAAGCAAGGGGACACGTTTTTGGCCGTTTCTGTTTTTACTTCATTATTTGGTTTATTGACAGGATGGAAGTCATTTGCTTTTCATTGGCCCTGCAGTAATGTCGATGTTTTAAATGATTTGTTTTGAAGCGCAAAGTCGGCTAAATATTTGAAATCACTTTCACTCAATGTGATCCACACCATGGTGCGTTTTCTTCAAAAAAATCCTCAATAATAGGTGCTATATACTGTATATTTTAATGGTGTTTGTTTATTTCAGAAGGTGTGGATGTTTTGTTTTGTTTTCAGAAAACCTGAAGAGACAACCCTGCATGTGTTCTAATCACGTGGTTTAAAGACCCCTCTGTACTGGTTTCGGTTTGCCTGCTTCAATTCTCTTCTTAGTGTGAGTACATCATGGGCAGAGTTTTGCGTATACCATTAGCTCCAAAATCTAACTGCGCTTCTATTTAATTCAAACAGTAAATCCAACTAATTGTGTATCTTCTGCAATTAGATCAGCTGGACCCATCAAAAACATTGTTCTACCACGAGCACCACGCTTGGGAAGCACAAAACAACGTAGCTCAATCTCTTAACCAGTGCAAACAGCATACCGGTTCCTTCCTGCTCATTCATAAGGCCTGGTGCCAAAAAATAACAAATATAGAGCGATCTCTGGTCCAGACTATAGTCTAAAGAGCATCGACTTGAGATATGACAAAATTTGAATATGGCTCAAGCCACATGAAAACGTGGTTGAGTGCTTAATGGTTAAAGGGATAGTTGGGAATTTTGGACATAATGTCTCAATTACGACTTACCCATGATGTAGTTGATTGATGGAAACCATTCTCTGTGGAAGTACGGTGGCGGAGCGATACTTTACGTTACCTATGAATGTAGTGCCGGCACTGGGCGACTACAACAACAAAGAAGAGTAACAAGTTGCAATGGCCACGTTCGCTCCGCCGCCGTACTTCCACAGAGAATATAGGTCAGCACAAAGTAAAGGATTCAACGATAGTTTGACTTCAAAATGATGGTATAAACACTCAAAATATCCCCGATAGACTGTCGTCGTATTTTATTTGCTTTGGGTGCACTGTGGAGTGTTTAAGTGCGTTTGGTAGTGGATGCTACCGGTTACCATAGAGTTGTGCTAGCATTAGCAACGTGTGTATGTCCAAAAGAAGGGACAGCATGGAATTAGCTGAAAATGGTTTCTATCAATCAACTACATCATGGGTAAGTCGAAATTGAGACATTATGTCCAAAATTCCGAACTATCCCTTTAAGTTTTGCCTCCACACAAAAAAACTGAAGATGAAATACTGAATTAGACATCCCTCTCAACCTCTTTACCTGTATAGTGTCTATTGTCACACTATAAAATGGCATGAAAAATCTCTTTAAAGTTGAATCCTATCAACTTTTAACCTGCCAATCAGTGTACATAAATGGGGTTTGTAAGTTCAGAGCGTGGGAGAGAGAGGAGAAAGCAGAGAACGAAACGGCGAACAAGAGAACACGTTTTGTGAAACATCATTCTATCAACCGAGTCAGGATTACACATTGATCACGGCAGAAACTCTAGCCGTGATTAGATTCTGCAGCAGCACAATATCACAAATTAACTTTGTTCCAAAAGCGCCATGCCAGCTTCTAGACGACACCAGTTCTCATTAACGTTAGGATTTAAATATGATTACTGAAATCAGAATAGAGTTCTTGATAAGGGGTTGAATTTGTAATGGCAGAACCGGCACAATCCATTTATTATATATCTTTTTTTTACGTCAAACAAGACTTCTTGACAAAATGAGCAACGAAATGTTAACAATGCTGTGGTTGAAAGGAGATAATGAAATTGATATTTATATAAGGCCAGGCATGTGGGATACAAACAGTGGAAATGTGGAAAAAGGAAACCGTTCCTCTGCCCTACAAGAACCTATTGTGAATGAATATATGAAGCCATTTCTAAAACAATTCATCCACAAAACCTCTGGTGCCGTTTACAGAAAAGCTGCACTAATATAGAGTCTCAGTCCAACAGCACACACTCCAATATGACTCCAATGACCAGTCTGGCAATGTTGGGTAATTCACTGCTAATTGCCCCACTGAGGGGCAGGAAGTGAGCAGAAAGGGTGTAGGGGACAGACAGGGGTACAGGGGACAGACAGGGGTACAGGGGTACAGGGGTGCTGGCAGATAGACTGTTCTGAGCCTACATACTACCACACCACCTGGCTCTGTCCACCGGTTCAGATATCACTCGCTCCATATTCCACTCTCCCCCACACTATGTCTGCTTGTTATTCAAGCTCAATACCTGAATACTCAAAGCCCCACACCAGCACAACACACTTAAATTAGTCACTGTGACCATCTCCAAGAAAACAATACTTTTGCAAAACCGGGCTTTAAAGGAAAAAAAAAAATGTTCAGAGCCGCAGTAACAAAATCAGTTTTCAAATTTGGAAAAAATATCAAAAGAAAAATATCACATCAAAACTAATTATAACCTGACTAAACATTCTGTGACTTTTTAAAAAAAAAGAATAATATTTCTAAATGTGAATGCATTTGACTTTGAAATTTTTAAATGGCCATCTGTGGCCGTAGATCAACATTCTTGGAAAATCTAACCAAAAATCATCAGTCCATTAATTCATAATTTTGTTCAAAAACACTATCATATTTATTCCCATCTATATTAATCTCTCAAAATGTTCTGTATTTTTATTTTTTTTAAACACTGTCATTGTTCAAGCATTGGCGAGGTGCAAAAATGTTAGTATACGTAAGTAGTTAGTATACAACTAATATAACTTAATAATCTGGGATAAGCATTCTTCAAATGCCCTTGATTACACAGGTCTTGAATTCGTTTAGCAGAAATTGGGCGATATGAACGGCAGCCTTAATGTGTCACTGTCATTGAGACAAACCCTGTGCCAAACCGAGCTCGGCAACAGATGTTTTTGCACCCTGAGCCAATTGTGGATAACATATGGCAGGTTCAAACTGGTCCTATGCCAACTACAAGTTCAACACATCGACTGCAGCCCAACAGATCATTAGCCATCAGCAGGCCTCCGCTGGCCCATTAGAATAGCCGGACAACAGGCCGCATGGTATTTGCTTATCGTAATTTACTGAGTGTACAGGTCAATTGGGCGGTAATTGATTAACCGGTTCTCGGGCCTCTGTTGGAACTGAACACAGCTGATTTCATTGGAATTGCCTAACCATACTGTAATTTATCCACGCACAGTTCTAACCATACTGTAATTTATCCACGCACAGTTCTAACCATACTGTAATTTATCCACGCACAGTTCATGTTGCTACACAACACTTAATCAGGCGGCTGCCCATTAATGGACATTAAAATAGCCAAAAGTCATTTCTATTGGCCAACACTGGTTAGACAAAACACTGATCATTTCCTGCCAGTTTTTCCCCTCAGTTATAAAAATTTAAAAAATAAAACACATTTCTCGCTGCTCCGGGACGACTCCCTTTTGTGTTTTATCTCCGGCCGGTTATCAATTGGCTCACCTGTTTCAGATGTGACTGCGCTGGATATTTAAGCTTTCCTCTTCCGGGGCTTTGTTGTCATTTTGCGTGTTCAATAAGCCAGGTACCGCTTTAGGAAATAAGCGACCGCTTTAGGTTAAAGCAAGGGCTTTAATCTCACGTGGGACTCGCTTTAGGTTAAAGCAAGGGCTTTAATCTCACCTGGGACTCGCTTTAGGTTAAAGAAAGGGCTTTAATCTCACGTGGGACTCGCTTTAGGTTAAAGCAAGGGCTTTAATCTCACGTGGGACTCGCTTTAGGTTAAAGCAAGGGCTTTAATCTCACGTGGGACTCGCTTTAGGTTAAAGCAAGGGCTTTAATCTCACGTGGGACTCGCTTTAGGTTAAAGCAAGGGCTTTAATCTCACGTGGGACTCGCTTTAGGTTAAAGCAAGGGCTTTAATCTCACGTGGGACTCGCTTTAGGTTAAAGCAAGGGCTTTAATCTCACGTGGGACTCGCTTTAGGTTAAAGCAAGGGCTTTAATCTCACCTGGGACTCGCTTTAGGTTAAAGCAAGGGCTTTAATCTCACGTGGGACTCGCTTTAGGTTAACCTCTTAATGCCAAACGCCCCCTAGTGGTAACGCGGGCGTGACGGAAATTATTAAATTATACATTTCATTAATTTAATAATATATAATAAACTGCTCACCTCAATATTTTGATTAAATATCCTTAAGATATATCCATTCCTTCTGGGAAAGTGGTTTTTAAGCCCAAAACGTCGGGATAAAACTTTGTAAATAACGTTGGAAACTCTGACCTAATTCTCAAACATGTATTGCAGCTTGATGTCACACCATAAACAATGTGCTGGTAAACTGTTCTGCTTAATTGTATTTCACAAAACTTTGGTTTGAAAAATCATTATACCTTTAGGCTTCAAGAAAAAATACTTTAAAACTTTCATACGGCTGTACATTATTTTTTTCCAATTTTAAACCGACTTGTGCTTTTTTGCACTTGATTACGACTCGTTCGGCTGTGTTCACTTTGGCGTTGTGAAACTCAGCCAGTTTCTGGAGTACCAATCCCGTGGCTTAGTATATGTTAGCCAGAGTTGTTTTGAACATGCTTGCAGAGACTTATGCAAAACCGTCGTCAATTGGGTGTATTTCTTTGACTGATAGCACAATAGGCCTATCTGAAGTGGGAAAAACTGTCTCCCACCCGCCTCCACTCCGAGTATTATTTGCTTTCCATTGGGTTTTAAAACTGTCTGTCAAATATTCCAGCGAAAAGCCAAGACTCTTATCTTTCAAAGGAGCCCTCTATCAACACAAATCAGTCGTAAAAAAAGGAGATCCTCCCGTGCGTATAAGGAAGTGGCAGTCACGCGTAATTATCGAACCAAAATGGCGCAGTGTTTTTACCTTGTAGCGTAGCTCGCTACATTCTGTTTAGCAAAGCACAATTAATTAGGTAAGGCCCGCAGTTACATTTTTTACTTTAGAGTATTTTTGGTACAGTTTTTGTGTAGTTATGTCGAGATTTTTGAGGCGTTTATCCGTGCACCAAGTGCTAGACGAACTGGATAAGCCAGAAGATGTTTTTGCCGAGGGAGACTCATCCTGTCTCAGTGACGCTGAATCCACTGATGACCGAGATGATGTTGCTGACATGTAAGTTGTTTTATCATACTAACAGTGTTATGCTATAAACGCATTGAATTTCGCCATGGCAGGTAACGTTGTTAGGGCTGGTGGTATTACCGATTTTTCGATATACCAGTGTGAATTCACGCAATGCCATGCGGGTTCGTAATTACATTGTCAACTGTATTTTATTGTTTTTCATACAATTAATATTACAAATTGCACATTCCAACGGTATGATAAATAATTTATGAAGTAAACTTAGGGTGTATTGTCTGTGTTGACAAACTCGCACGCGTTACGTGGCGTTGCCAACAACACAGATGTTTGGTGTAAGCATCGAAGGAAATTTAGCTGCAATGCGTGAATCCCTGTGTTTCTTCTGTGAAGCTAACTAACCTTATATACTTATGCATAAAATCGGTCCCTCTCAGCTAAATTAATATAGATAGTATTGCCTTTACAGTGGCAAGCTAGCAAGCATCCCTGTGTTTTCCTGTCTGTTTATTATAGTTTATACGAGTATTAGGAATGGAAGTGTGGTATTGCTGATTTGCCCACAGCTTACTGTGAACTACAGTCGACGTTCATTGCTAGGGATAGCTGCTACATTATACGAAGGATGTGCTTTGCCTTGTCTGTTCTGTAGTGATCTTGATGATGTCTCTGTGCGCACTTACTGTACGTCGCTTTGGATAAAAGCGTCTGCTAAATAAATGTAATGTAATGCAAGCAAAATTACAGGTAACAAGCAGCTAGCTATCTATTTGTGTCTGAGATGAGCTACTAAAACGATTTTTTTGAGTGTGAAATGGCTTCTGGAAGTGTTTAGTAAAGTCATTGTTCCACCTGAGTAAATTGTTCTATATGCAGTACAGAAGGATGTGCAGGTAAACAAAATGGTAATTTATGCATGGTATGAGGGAGAGAACATGATAACATGAGGGAGTACTTGTTGATTATTATTATTGTTGATTGTTGTTGTATAAGGGGGACTAATGGGTATATCAACATGGTGGACAATTCCATGGACAGGGTTAGTGGGATTTGTAATGATGCAGATTGCTCTCCTGAGGGAATGTGTAGTCTAAATGGCTTCTGTATGAATGGTTAAATAATCTCTCCTCAACCTCCACCCCCATGTTTTGATCCTTTACCTTTTTTTGTTTTTAGTTCATTTTTTTTAGCTTTTTGGACCCTGCCATTTTGTACTTTCTTTGTGTAAATACGGTAACTTCAGCAATTAGAGGCAAGGATCTTTTTATTTGTTACAGCAGGGGTGTTTTTATTTTTTATCTAGGAAACTGGTGGACTTTTGATTTTTTATCCACTGCACTTTTAGTAGTACACCTTAGTGCACTTGTATATAGTTGATATATGTTTGTCTTGTATAAAGTTTTGCCTCCTAAAACCCAACCCCAACGTCCCTGTCATAGGAGGTGGCAACAGAATAAAGGACAGGACTGGCAAGCATTAATGTGTAGGGAAGTTTCATACTATTCCCATTATTCATTTGAAAACCTGTTTGCACATTCCTGGACTCATTTCTGGCTAATGGGGCTCTGGTGAAATACACAAGATTCACTGTGCTGCTACATGGGTTTTGACAGCTTTTTGTAACCTTGGGTAGTTAGTTGTGTAATATGCAGAACACCAAGAACACGTCTAAAAATGAACTTTTATTGCCAATATTGACAAATTATCTCATTTTATTGTAAAAACCTAAAAAATAAATCATATTGAGACCTTTCTGGAACATTGCCATTTTTGGCACATTTGGCACCATTTGGCACCATTTGGATAACGAAAAAGGTTCACCTGAAAAAAAAACCCTGTAAAATTTGAATGGTTTGAGATATTGACACCAGATTGTTACCAGAGGTAGGCAGCATATTGATGAATCAGATAGAGGAGTCATTTCCTTGATTGCATTTGTAGCTCCCCAGGTAAAAATTCTTAAACTTGAATGTAGGTACCCGTTTTTTAGTTTTTTTATATTTTCTGTACATACATTGTTGTAGTTAAGTATCAAAAACTGGATTTCTATGAGTTCTCACTGCTTAGTCGTAATACTTGCGGTGTCTGCTTTAATAAAAGCCATGAACCATATTTGTACCATTTATAGTTTTTGAGATAACCACCTTTGTTTGTCACTAGTGAAAACAGGCAAAATTTGGCCTATTTTGCCCTCGGTAGGAAGAGGTTAAAGCAAGGGCTTTAATCTCACGTGGGACTCGCTTTAGGTTAAAGCAAGGGCTTTAATCTCACGTGGGACTCGCTTTAGGTTAAAGCAAGGGCTTTAATCTCACGTGGGACTCGCTTTAGGTTAAAGCAAGGGCTTTAATCTCACGTGGGACTCGCTTTAGGTTAAAGCAAGGGCTTTAATCTCACGTGGGACTCGCTTTAGGTTAAAGCAAGGGCTTTAATCTCACGTGGGACTCGCTTTAGGTTAAAGCAAGGGCTTTAATCTCACGTGGGACTCGCTTTAGGTTAAAGCAAGGGCTTTAATCTCACGTGGGACTCGCTTTAGGTTAAAGCAAGGGCTTTAATCTCACGTGGGACTCGCTTTAGGTTAAAGCAAGGGCTTTAATCTCACGTGGGACTCGCTTTAGGTTAAAGCAAGGGCTTTAATCTCACGTGGGACTCGCTTTAGGTTAAAGCAAGGGCTTTAATCTCACGTGGGACTCGCTTTAGTTGCGTTAGAGTTTAGGATTAGGTAGAGGAAAAAGTAATGAACACAATTTTTACATTTGTTGTTATCGGATCAGCTCTTTGACATTTTTATTGAAATCATTTTATTTGTGTTTATTGATAGAAATCAAGTCATGCCAAGCCTAGTCATACATGACTCCTATACTGGTTAGTGTTTTTTTTTTTTCAAGCTACCATTTGGAAGCGACTGCACATTTCCGGAGAACATACAGTGGATATGTAGGAAAGCGGGAATGAATTTAGATCCTGTCGCCTGAACTAACGCGGTTAGAAGTACAAAGAGAAACGCCGGACAGATGAATGTGGCACAAAATGTATTTTGGACTCCTTCAGAGCGAGTGCAAATGTGGCAGAGAGAGAGAGAGAGAGAGAGAGAAAGGTGGGGGGGGGGGGGTGCTGGTGAGGGAGAGCGCTAGCGTACGCTGATGATGTGCATTTGTCAGTGTGGAATTATGGGCCGTGTGTAGCGTTGTCGCACAGAACCCTTGATCATTTTGTTCATAATCATTAAGAAAGCTTGGCTCGCAGAGCCCAGCACCACCCGCCGTCAGTGCGCCACAGTTGTTTGTGTTCCCTGCTGCCTGGACAGCAGTAAACAAATGAAGAAAAAGCATCTCATGGGGGGGAGGGACACGGGACATGCTGACTTGTTCTTTCCCCGAATATACCTTTTCCCCCCACCCTTCTTTGCTCTTTATTTTCATTTAACCATTTTTCATGGCTGACTGCCCCTTACATTAATTCCCAATGATTAATCTTACACCAATTCTGCTACACATCCAGCGTCCCGGACACTCACTTATTTAATTTGAGGAACGATCTGAAAGAAAAACTCTATAATAAATGTGCTCCCACTGCAGGCACATATTGTACAAACGACATTAGTCACTGTAACAGCCGGCGTTGCTAAAACAGACCTGCTTATGTACAGCGGATGTGAGGGCCTGTGTCGGTGTTTAATCCACATTAGGAAGGAACATAAATTTTGCATTTCCAGTTTAATCCAAATAAAAGCAAAAAAATATGTAAAAAATTATATCCTGTCCCTTTAAGAAAAATAGGTGTGCGCATATTAAATTGAGTTATTGATGGCCCCTTACATTTTTTTTGCCTGTGTGGAATATTGCAATTTGTCTATTTTAGCATATAGAATTTGCTGATATTTTATACCAAAAACATCAGGATACGGGGAAAACAACTGAACAGGCACATATTATTCGATGTTGCCGGGGCGAGAGTTGTTTGTGTTAGAGAAGAACCTACGTACCCATGAGAGAAAATCTTTTATTTGCATCTTAGACTTTCTGTATCCAAGTGAAGGGACTTTCCTGAAATGCTCCTGTAATGATGACGATGAAGATGGGTTTCACAATGATGAAAATAAAACAGGCAGGTGAGAACTGGGCCCATATTCATAAAGCATTCTGGGAATAGGACAGCTGATCTAGGATCAGGTTCCCCTGTCCCTACACTAACCGTATTTATTATGAGCTAAAACACAAAACTGATCCCAGATGAGCACTCCTGTGCTGGGATGCTTTATCAGTGTGGGTATAGTCACGCTACTCTTGCCATGAGTTCAGTTTAAAAACACTTACAGAGGTGCGAAAAGCCTATTATTTATCATCAACCTAGGGGACTTGTGACACAAGCATGTTCTTGCTTACTGCCAGTGTATAATGTTAAATGACTGCTTCCGTTTCACCATTCGCACACTGCACACAAGTGGCTGCACACGGCAGCACGATACACACAATTACCAGAGATGGGACAAAACTACTGGTTGGGGCTCCAGTGTGTAAGAATAAGCAAATAAACTGAAGGTTACATCCATCCAAGATAGTAGAGGTCAACAATAATAATTAAAAATAAATAAATGACCCAAATTCCCAATTCTCGATGGCAATATAGATTTTAATCAATATCAAAAATAACTTTTATCTCAATCACAGATGAATGTGGCAATCTAAAAAAAAAAGGGGAATGGGGATTGGGCAGGGGGCCCCAAAAGAGAGCCCCATGAAAGTAAAATTTGACCCCCTGTATTTCCCAAATGGGTGACCGCACAAGTCCAGAGGTAATCAAGTAACAGTGTATTAAATGCCTGCCCAAATATCCCAAAGGCATCTGTGGCACAGAAAGTACAGGACATAAAAAAAGCACAGTGCTATTTCTAAATGGTTCAATTCTCTGTTTTGCTTCAGGACAAGCGAGGGAGAAGTTGTTTCATGGTATCAGAAGCAGACAGAAGGTAACTTATAATCATAGCTTAATTTTGAGTTTCGCTGCTTGTATAAAGAAGTTTGAGACTGTGGTAGAAAAGATAGCCAGAAGGTGTGGATGTGAAAACAATCCTGCTTTGCCTCCAAAAGTCACATTTTGTGGATACTACTAAAATGATCCCGAAAATACTGAATCACAGTAAAATGAATAAACCATGAGTGAGTAGATGACTCAACTAAACACATAACTTATTGAAGCCACTGGTTACTAAAAAAACATTGATATCCAATTAATTTAACAGAAAACAAAGAAGAATAAAACTATTTTATTTAAATGCTATTTCTGTCATTATCTTAATATCTATTTGATTACATAATTGGGTGCAATGATACATTTTTAAAATAGCCCTGGTGCAAGTACTGAAGATCCTAATAATACTCCCAAAGTGTGAATTCAGAGCTTCAGAATATTATTCTTAAAAGTTTTTTTTTAAAACAGACAGGTGACAGGTTGCCATTTCTGTCTCAACCTGTGTGCTCTTTGAATGAGAAAATGAGCGATATTCCACTGTCAGAATAGATAAGAGACTATCGGAGAATACTTCCCCTGCCTCACAAAACCTCCGGCGTGTGTCTGTCACAGGGGTGATAAAAGCCCCTTTCTTATATCTGTCAGAGTTAATTGAAGTCTCCATAATTATTTAATTTTGAGACAAGTCACTCATTCCAAAGACGTATTATGTAGTAGGATCAGTAAAGTAACAAATGACCGTGTGCTTCTCTGTAAACAACTGCTTCACGCTACAACACAATGAATTGACGGATGCGTCAAAACATGGAGTTTCCGTTTGTTTATGTCAGACAAGAAGGTTGTGTTCAATGTAAGTTCAACCAAACTCTGCTGCGACAGACATTCTTCCTGCACTGGTTTCTCGGATTCGGTGATGGTGCGATTTTGTGTTGGCGTGCCAACGGATCGGGCTGCCCAGCTAGCAAGCGCACAATGTCCTTTACCTGCTAGCTGGTGACCCACCTTTCGCACAGCTGTTGACCTGCCAGTGTTTAGTAAATTGGCACTACAGTGGTCCTCTTGCGAGTAGTTGAGACAAGGCAGTTGAGTCGATCAACTGTAAGAAGAACACAACATAGTTGGCGAGTGGTGCTCCTGCTAGCAAGGATTCTTTCTCACAAGTGATTTTCAAAACAAATCTCACGACGGGGAGCATAAGGAGTAGCTAGCCACTGCAAGCACTGCACTCTACTCAAGCTTCGCCAACCATGGGAGAAGAGCTATGTCAAATTAAGGGCGTACAATACAAGGTAGCTTCAGACTGTTTTTCATGAAAAGTACAGAGGATGTGTACAGTAACTTTATCACACTGAGATCTGCTGGGGGTGCAGAGGCAACAGTTTAACTCATTCAGTGCCGCGGGCGACATAAGTCGACGAAAATACGAATGGTCTAAAGTGCCAAGGGCGACTAAAGTCGACCACAGCTGTCTTTACTCTGCTATACCGGTAAAGAATTCTGGATTTGAGTCGTAATTAAATTAAACAGTGACAAATTTACAGGGACGTTCTTTTATCGCATTTAACCCGGATTAGCTCTTTTTCTACGGGGTTCTAGATGGCAATATTAGAAGTTATATTTAGCCTATGTTTTAAAATTCATCTTGAATGCCAGACCACCTAAACCTACATCGGAGCGTGGGAATAACGCGTCTCGGTCAATTTGTAGGCTAGCAACACGTTTCTGCGCCACGAATGTCAGCTGCCATATTGGCTAGGCACTGCCGATGCTTAGCATTACAGAACACTGGCATTGAATGAGTTAAAGAGACTGCACTCTAATTTCAACAAACAGGCTGGGAGATCTGGGGATTCAGTAACTAGATGGGGAGAGATTCAAACGTTTGGGCAAAATGCCTTTGTCACTGGCATTAAATTAATTTAGCTTTTGGGTTCTTTGCCCCGAGTGAAGTGCTTGTTATTAACCTACCTGAAAATAGAGGCTCTGATTAGTAGTTCCTCTCTAATTAGCTTGTACACCTGTGGTGATGCGATAGTTACAGATGTAAGACTGCCATCATCAGACAGCACCATTTCAAGGGTGAAGACAATATGTTGAAACATTTAGCATTTTAGTTAACATTTCATCTTAACTAAAAACATTTAGCGCAGATGTTTTGTGAATACACAGGCATCGTGCTGCATGCCTCCAGTCTGTGACAGAGTTTATGGGAGAGCTAAACACACTAACAGCAATATGTGGCTTGCCTGCTAAACACACTAACAGCAATATGTGCCTCCCTGACATTTCACCACCTTGACTGGTGGGATGTGTCCTTCCAGAGAAAGGGGCAGAAATATATTTAGCGGGGAAAATATAATCAGCGCCTCAAGAAAACGGTGGCGTAAACACGCATTCACGGCGGCTCAAGCACATTTCCACTGCCAGACAGGACATGTTTCCACAGACAAAGCCTAGAGGATTTGGCCTAAGAAAATGGTCAATGTGGACCCGCAGAAATTGCACAAGGGTTTTTTCTGATTATATTAAAAAGGATAACATGTAGTAGATAAGATAAGCTTTCAGATGGGAGATGAAATCACAATAAGGTGAAGTTATTGACCAATCACCACACTGCAAAACAAAAGTGTTTTTACAAGTGTTTTAATCTTGTAATGAGTCTTAAAAAATTTCTCTCAAGTACAAAATGAGCTTTTCGAATATACCGTTAGCTGGACAAGTGTAATTATCTTACCCCACTGGCAAATCTTAAAATGAGTAAAAGACTCTATCTTTTGGTCTTATTTAGTAAAAATAGTAATAGAAATAAGATTTTAAGTCTAAATATAAGACTAAACCTCCTCCTGTTTCTCATCTATAAGCGCCTAACCTCCTCATATAGATGATAAACAGGAGGTTAGGCGCTTATAGATGAGAAACCAACCCTGTCCCACCCCTGGTTCAAACCCACGCCTTGACGTCCCCCTCTATAGCCCCTTACTTTACACCGGGCCGGCCAGCGGAGGATGGGCTCCCCCTCTATAGCCCCTTACTTTACCCCGGGCCGGCCAGTCGAGGATGGGGTCCCCCTCTATAGCCCCTTACTTTACCCCGGGCCGGCCAGCGGAGGATGGGGTCCCCCTCTATAGCCCCTTACTTTACCCCGGGCCGGCCAGTCGAGGATGGGGTCCCCCTCTATAGCCCCTTACTTTACCCCGGGCCGGCCAGCGGAGGATGGGGTCCCCCTCTATAGCCCCTTACTTTACACCGGGCCGGCCAGCGGAGGATGGGCTCCCCCTCTATAGCCCCTTACTTTACCCCGGGCCGGCCAGTCGAGGATGGGGTCCCCCTCTATAGCCCCTTACTTTACCCCGGGCCGGCCAGCGGAGGATGGGGTCCCCCTCTATAGCCCCTTACTTTACACCGGGCCGGCCAGGCGAGGATGGGCTCCCCCTCTATAGCCCCTTACTTTACACCGGGCCGGCCAGCGGAGGATGGGCTCCCCCTCTATAGCCCCTTACTTTACCCCGGGCCGGCCAGCGGAGGATGGGGTCCCCCTCTATAGCCCCTTACTTTACCCCGGGCCGGCCAGCGGAGGATGGGGTCCCCCTCTATAGCCCCTTACTTTACCCCGGGCCGGCCAGCGGAGGATGGGGTCCCCCTCTATAGCCCCTTACTTTACACCGGGCCGGCCAGCGGAGGATGGGGTCCCCCTCTATAGCCCCTTACTTTACACCGGGCCGGCCAGCGGAGGATGGGGTCCCCCTCTATAGCCCCTTACTTTACCCCGGGCCGGCCAGCGGAGGATGGGGTCCCCCTCTATAGCCCCTTACTTTACACCGGGCCGGCCAGCGGAGGATGGGCTCCCCCTCTATAGCCCCTTACTTTACACCGGGCCGGCCAGCGGAGGATGGGGTCCCCCTCTATAGCCCCTTACTTTACACCGGGCCGGCCAGCGGAGGATGGGGTCCCCCTCTATAGCCCCTTACTTTACCCCGGGCCGGCCAGCGGAGGATGGGCTCCCCCTCTATAGCCCCTTACTTTACACCGGGCCGGCCAGCGGAGGATGGGCTCCCCCTCTATAGCCCCTTACTTTACACCGGGCCGGCCAGCGGAGGATGGGGTCCCCCTCTATAGCCCCTTACTTTACACCGGGCCGGCCAGCGGAGGATGGGGTCCCCCTCTATAGCCCCTTACTTTACCCCGGGCCGGCCAGCGGAGGATGGGCTCCCCCTCTATAGCCCCTTACTTTACCCCGGGCCGGCCAGCGGAGGATGGGCTCCCCCTCTATAGCCCCTTACTTTACACCGGGCCGGCCAGCGGAGGATGGGGTCCCCCTCTATAGCCCCTTACTTTACACCGGGCCGGCCAGCGGAGGATGGGCTCCCCCTCTATAGCCCCTTACTTTACACCGGGCCGGCCAGCGGAGGATGGGCTCCCCCTCTATAGCCCCTTACTTTACACCGGGCCGGCCAGCGGAGGATGGGCTCCCCCTCTATAGCCCCTTACTTTACCCCGGGCCGGCCAGCGGAGGATGGGCTCCCCCTCTATAGCCCCTTACTTTACCCCGGGCCGGCCAGCGGAGGATGGGCTCCCCCTCTATAGCCCCTTACTTTACACCGGGCCGGCCAGCGGAGGATGGGGTCCTGAGATTTCTTCCCTCTGGGGAGTTTTTTTTTACCTCACATGCTTGCTGTTTGGGGGTTCAGGCCTGGTTTCCCCCAATTTTCATTCTTTTTCTCTGTAAAGCATCGTTGTGACAATTCTCTGTAAAAAATAAAAAAAATGAATTGAATTGAACATTGCTTTTTAGTAGAGTCTTATCACCAGCTACACTATGGACGGACCATCAGATGCAAGCGGTAGGCCTATGTGATGCAGAATTGAGATACTGTTAATAATGTTGCTTACTGAAATAATATGTTTTATTTCTCCATACAATTGTGAAGGATAAAGCTGCTAGCTAGCATCTTATCGTCAGTTCACTTCCAAGTGTGCTACTATGAGATATACCGCCATCTGCTGGTAGAAAAAGCAACGCATATTTCCCAGTGAGCGATCATCTGTGGTGGCACTGCCAAGCAAAATGGCGCCTAAATGTGGAGCCTTAAACTTTTGCTCAAATTTTGTTCACCATTAGCTGAGTCTCTTTGCTCCCAGATAGCCATTATAAGTATGAGTGGAATGCAAAGAAACCCAATTATTTTAAACAATGAGGATTATGTACTGAACAGCCAACCGTAATCTCTGGACAGACATTAAATTGGTTCCCTTCCTTTCACAAGTCTGTAGGCCCAGTTCCTATATAAGCACATTTTATTTTGAGAAAACTGAAATAACAAGTACATTGGGACAATGGTTTCTTTGTGATGAGTGTGGGATAAATCAATCGTTTAGACGTGAGTGTTTCTGTATCTGTGATGAGTGTGGGATAAATCAATCGTTTAGACGTGAGTGTTTCTGTATCTGTGATGAGTGTGGGATAAATCAATCGTTTAGACGTGAGTGTTTCTGTATCTGTGATGAGTGTGGGATAAATCAATCGTTTAGACGTGAGTGTTTCTGTATCTGTGATGAGTGTGGGATAAATCAATCGTTTAGACGTGAGTGTTTCTGTATCTGTGATGAGTGTGGGATAAATCAATCTTTTAGACGTGAGTGTTTCTGTATCTGTGATGAGTGTGGGATAAATCAATCGTTTAGACGTGAGTGTTTCTGTATCTGTGATGAGTGTGGGATAAATCAATCGTTTAGACGTGAGTGTTTCTGTATCTGTGATGAGTGTGGGGTAAATCAATCGTTTAGACGTGAGTGTTTCTGTATCTGTGATGAGTGTGGGGTAAATCAATCGTTTAGACGTGAGTGTTTCTGTATCTGTGATGAGTGTGGGATAAATCAATCGTTTAGACGTGAGTGTTTCTGTATCTGTGATGAGTGTGGGGTAAATCAATCGTTTAGACGTGAGTGTTTCTGTATCTGTGATGAGTGTGGGATAAATCAATCGTTTAGACGTGAGTGTTTCTGTATCTGTGATGAGTGTGGGATAAATCAATCGTTTAGACGTGAGTGTTTCTGTATCTGTGATGAGTGTGGGGTAAATCAATCGTTTAGACGTGAGTGTTTCTGTATCTGTGATGAGTGTGGGATAAATCAATCGTTTAGACGTGAGTGTTTCTGTATCTGTGATGAGTGTGGGATAAATCAATCGTTTAGACGTGAGTGTTTCTGTATCTGTGATGAGTGTGGGATAAATCAATCTTTTAGACGTGAGTGTTTCTGTATCTGTGATGAGTGTGGGATAAATCAATCGTTTAGACGTGAGTGTTTCTGCATCTGTGATGAGTGTGGGATAAATCAATCGTTTAGACGTGAGTGTTTCTGTATCTGTGATGAGTGTGGGATAAATCAATCGTTTAGACGTGAGTGTTTCTGCATCTGTGATGAGTGTGGGATAAATCAATCGTTTAGACGTGAGTGTTTCTGTATCTGTGATGAGTGTGGGATAAATCAGTGTTTCTTTAGTGGATGAAGCAGAAATGCGGCATTTGCGGCACATTAAATGGAAATAAATTAAAATGGTGGCCACTTTCCCATCGCCGTGGCAATGAGAGCTGCAGGTGATCGCAATCTGTGCACATCTCGGAGAAACTGGAACAAACAGACTGTCCTCCAGGCCAGATTTACCACATTCACCATCCCTACAGCTGAAAGGACACAGATGCGCTTTGCTGAGGCTCTGAACAGAACGCAGCCAAAACAGCACCAGTGTGGCAATGTGCAAGTCCAGCTTTGGTCCTTAGCCTATACAGCGTGCGAGACATTGTTTTAACGCTATATTTTCTGATGAATATATGCTTTGATTTAATGGCTCAGAAAGTCTAAACATAACTTCAGTATATATTCAACTTTGCATGTTCCGGTGAAAATGTGCAGAGATCCTTGCTATTGAACACCAAACTAGCACCTTGCAATGCATGTTCACTTAAAGACAATTTCAGTAGAAGGTCCCAACTGGTAACTATTGGTTTGCCTGCAAACGCAGATAACGTCGACTGGCCACTGTAACCATTTTGACTAAAGAAACAAAAAACAACACGCAAGGTTATTTCTTCTCACATAACAGACACTTTCAATTATAGGGGGTTTTTGCCAGCATTGATCAAATAGGCTGTTGCCACGTTATTCACAAGCAGAAAGCCCATTTGATTTAGCTTTGTGAAGTTCAGAAAAAAGGTCATATTTACATCAGAAGTCAATTCATTTGCATAAGATTGTCTTTTGTCAGAGGATTAGCCATAAAGGGGAATTAGGAGCCAGTGACCCCATAAAACTGGCCCACTTAGACTGGATCAAATCAATGCATGTCCTTAACTCTGACTTACAAATGCAAATGTTCTTCACAAACACCGTTTGACAAGCGCAGCACTCACCGAAATTATTTTGGCCAAATTGTTCTGTGAAGAATACAGATTAATGCTTGCACGTAATTGTGAGTTAAATTTAACAATCTTATTTTTTAACACTTATTGTACGTCGCTTTGGATAAAAGCGTCTGCCAAATGATTGTAATGTAATGTAATGTAATAACAAATTTTGGTTGAACCCAGGACCAATTTGTGTTTGATGTGTTCCACTATGGCTACCTCTCAGCGCCATTTTGTGCCTGTAGAGACCCGTTCCATATGATAATCCTAGGAAACAAAAAGGCTCTGAGACCCATAGAAACCTTCAGGTCAAGGGTCTAACTTTAGTAGTGCTCCTTATCAGATCTATTTAAGCCAGAAGCTGCCTGTGTATATCACACAAACATTTCCTCAGTACGCCTGGGCCAATAGCCAGTATGCCTGATAAACAATTATCTTAATTTATCACGTCTAACCCACTTAAGAACTGAGGCACTGCTTTTGATCAGTCAGAGCAGCAAACAGGCAGAACTAATGGCTGGATGGATGAAGAGATAGTGAAGTTTTCTGCATTTTCCCAGAATCCCAAGTACTGCAGAAAAATAATTAAGTTAGAAACTGAAGTTAATTATAGTACCTGAAATTCTTTGACTTTTTTTTTTGATAAGTCATTTAAAATAAGATAATTATAAGATAAATCATCTTAACATTTTTACCTACTGAAATTCTAGCCCTGTGTGAGTGTGACTCATAGCTGATTTTCACAGGTAACTTATTTTTCTGGGTCAAAAATGCCACATCCTTTCAACTACTGACACTTACAAAGGGGATGGTGTGTGGGTGTGTGTGTGTGTGTGTGTGTGTGTGTGGGGGGGGGGGGGGGGTGATTTTCTTAGCCATCACCGTGTTGTTATTATTTCTCCACGGACGATGACATGGAGACACTGGCTTTTGTACTTCGGAGCAGTCCTGCTGAAATTAACCCACCCTGCACTTAACGGCATAGTGCCCTCTAGAGGCTAAGCGTTGCAATACAAGTCAAATCTAAAGGGTTTTTCTAGAAAGTCTTTGTGTTGCTGTGTGCGGTCGGAAGCCATACAAAAGGGGAACAGATGTACGTTGAATTCAAATTCATTTCCGTCCTGCACACATAAAAGAAGGAACATGCACTTTATCTCCCTCGGTACAATAACAAGAAACTGGAGTTATGGCACTGGAAAGCCGGGCGGCTTGCTAACAAAGTGGCTCAATCATAGACTGTATAAAAATATGGACAAAGTCACTATGACGTCACCCATTGCCTTCCCACGGCCTCGTAAAAACCGAATTGAGGCTCCGGATGCATTTTTCGCCGCCAGTTTGTACAAAGAGCTGAAGAGGACTCAACCTGTCCCTCTGATTGGTCCTGAACAAATGTTAATACCCTGTCCAAATGACACAATATTTAAAAAAATCAGCACATGCAGAGGCATTAGATGAAGGAAGGGCACCTATTGCAATTACTTTTTTTCTGTGGGAAAAATTTATTGACTGAGTATTTTGACCACATTGCTGCCATTGACTTACATGGTGAAAGACCTATACTGGAGCCAATCGTGGCGCTAGTGAGCAACGGCACAATTGCCGCTCCCAGCCCAACCAGGAAGTGAGCTTCAAAATGAAAGCCCAGTCTTGGCCCCTTGGGCAGAAGCCGTAGGATTGTGTGAGACAAATGACACTGAACTTTAAAGAGGATCGTGAGTCAGGCTATCTGGCCTTAAAGCACACATAAGGGCTCCTTTAGCTGTGTTAGCTTTGATGAGCGAAACTAATTCTTGGTAAAGGTTGCCTGACAACGCACTTTAATGTGGAGTCAGGTGCCCTACACTGTCAATGTGGGCCTTCTGAGGGGCTTGGCTGCCCAAAAATGGAAACAAAGAAAACAGAAGAGCAAGGGTACCCTCCTAAAAAGGCATTTCCTTTAAAAATAAAAATAAAAATAATAATTAAAAAAACAAAGGTCGCACCGTGATGACTTGATTGTAAACGGTGTATAATATGGTATATAATATGTTATACTTATAACATTATGGTGTATAAAAACTATAGGCTTAATACTAACTAAATGTTTTACAATCTGAGGCCATGATTTCCAAGATGTAGGCTAGCCTTGTTTTTTTGTGTTTGTTTCCCAGAATAGCGAAAAGCTGATCAATTACTGGAAAAGAGACAGATTGCTGTCTGTTCCTTATTCGCTTATTCCTGTCCCAGCACTCTGTGTGAAGCAGAGCCAGGGAAAACGCTGTGAAACAGGCCGTAGGCACTCAAGTAATCACAAGGACAAATCAGCTTGACATCGTGTAGAGGAAATCGTGAAATGTCACACCCTGAGTTGACACGGACCTGGCAGAGTTACTGTCTCAGAGAGGAGCTGGGTTGCCAGGTAAACGAGGCAGCCCCGCACGGAATGCTGTCTCTTCTTGTGCACGGCGTGGCTGCAGACATGGCAACCCCTTGGCTCCTGGATGTTGGCTAAGCTGCCACAGGGCTCTGCACACCTGGCAACCCCTTGGCTCCTGGATGTTGGCTAAGCTGCCACAGGGCTCTGCACACCTGGCAACCCCTTGGCTCCTGGATGTTGGCTAAGCTGCCACAGGGCTCTGCACACCTGGCAACCCCTTGGCTCCTGGATGTTGGCTAAGCTGCCACAGGGCTCTGCACACCTGGCAAGCCCTTGGCTCCTGGATGTTGGCTAAGCTGCCACAGGGCTCTGCACACCTGGCAACCCCTTGGCTCCTGGATGTTGGCTAAGCTGCCACAGGGCTCTGCACACCTGGCAACCCCTTGGCTCCTGGATGTTGGCTAAGTTGCCACAGGGCTCTGCAAACACTGGAAATAAGCATTGCCACTCAAAGGCTTTCAAAAGCCCTATTCGGATGGGATAAGTTTTCAGGACAATGTCTGTAAAGTAATGATTACCACAGGACGTCTGTAATGTTAATGGCTGATTCGGACGGGATAAAGTATCTCTGTAATCAACGTCTAGAATTACAGAGATGGGAGTGTCTACTCTATGTTGTCGTCACACCGAAAATGTTCCCCAGGAGTCATACAACGTTACACACCATATCTTCACTGCAAACTGATTGCTTCTGGTAGAAAATCGCTGTCAGGGAGCAATTGAAAAGATGCAGGCGCCAAAAAAAAAAACTACGTGGAGACAATGTTGGCATGGCAAACATGTCCACGAAAAGTGTGAGGAATCCTGAATTACACGGTACACCTCTTTATTAACGTTAGCTTGAAAAAAACAATATTAGGCCATAACATGGATGTAAGGCTATAGCTAGGCTACAACAGGTTACCTAAAGCGGTCACAAGCGTTGCCCCACTGTAGCCTACTTTTGAGCCTGTTTTTTTTTGCTCTCTGTCTTCTTATTTTAGGTAACGTTACATTAATTTAGAAGTCAGCCAATAGTTGTGGCTTGCACTTGGACCGAAGAGAGCACAACCAAAGGCGTCATCCAGTGCTTATTTGAAAAACCAGGAGAAAAGACTGGGGAAAACAAATTTCTCACAGGAAATAACAGAATTTTACCGGACATGTCAATTTGCAAGGGATTGCTTTAACCTGGGGTAATTCTTACAGGACATTTAACAGGAGGTAAAAGACTCCGGAATCTTTACTGGCGCTGGAGCGTGCAGACCATAAAATTTATGGACATGGCAGATTCAGACAGGACTAAAATAGCGGAGCTCCTCCGGTAATTATTACATTACCCCACCTCCCCCTGTAAAACTTATCCCGTCCGAATAGGGCTAAAGGCACATCTCGGGCATTGGGGACGTGCAGCCGGGAAGACCGAATAGAGCTAAAGGCACATCTTGGGCATTGGGGACGTGCAGCCGGGAAGACCGAATAGGGCTAAAGGCACATCTCGGGCATTGGGGACGTGCAGCCGGGAAGACCGAATAGGGCTAAAGGCACATCTCGGGCAGCCGGGAAGATCAAAGTGCTCATTAGGAGGAGGTACATCAGCTAAAGACACAAACTGGAGAAGAGAAAGTTTGGGGAATAGTTAACCACGCCCATGTAGGACACACTGAGACAAAGGTTGTGTCCAAATCAGAGCCCTATCTACTGCGTCCTGTCTCCTGTGTACTGTGCACTGTGTCCAAATCAGAGCCCTATCTACTGTGTCGTGTCTCCTGTGTACTGTGATGTGTGCTGTTTAATGTGCGCTGTTTTGTACGCAACGTGCAGTACGCAAACAAATATCCTCCGTACTATTTTCCAGCCGTACTGTGGAAGAGTCGTAAGAACAAAATGTTTGCATCCTTCTTGAAAAGTGTGCCCCCGAATACACTCAGTAAGTATATTACAGTGAGAGAGAATTGTGCCTACTTATTGACCTTCTCGTCCTGTCTAATCAATAGGCCTATTAATAGTATGGAAGGGTGCTGATTGGTACACAGCCATGCTTCAGCCGGGATGCTGCTCTCCTCACGTGAGCACAACCATCGTATAACCATACTGCAACCATCGTACAACCATACCGCAACCATCGTACAACCATACCACAACCATCGTACTCATCAACGGTCAGCGCTGTGCTGTGCTTTCTTTTCATTGATTCCAGAGGCACAAATCCACACTCAGATAAGCATGTGGTTGCAAAGGGTAAAACCGTCCCACAGACCTGAATGGGCTCAGGGTACGTGGTCATGTGGTTGCAAAGGGTAAAACCGTCCCACAGACCTGAATGGGCTCAGGGTACACGGTCATGTGGTTGCAAAGGGTAAAACCGTCCCACAGACCTGAATGGGCTCAGGGTACGTGGTCATGTGGCTGCAAACGGTAAAACCGTCCCACAGACCTGAATGGGCTCAGGGTACGTGGTCATGTGGCTGCAAACGGTAAAAACCGTCCCACAGACCTGAATGGGCTCAGGGTACGTGGTCATGTGGTTGCAAAGGGTAAAACCGTCCCACAGACCTGAATGGGCTCAGGGTACGTGGTCATGTGGTTGCAAAGGGTAAAACCGTCCCACAGACCTGAATGGGCTCAGGGTACGTGGTCATGTGGTTCCAAAGGGAAAAAACCGTCCCACAGACCTGAATAGGCTCAGGGTACGTGGTCATGTGGCTGCAAACGGTAAAACCGTCCCACAGACCTGAATGGGCTCAGGGTACGTGGTCATGTGGTTGCAAAGGGTAAAACCGTCCCACAGACCTGAATGGGCTCAGGGTACGTGGTCATGTGGTTGCAAAGGGTAAAACCGTCCCACAGACCTGAATGGGCTCAGGGTACGTGGTCATGTGGTTGCAAAGGGTAAAACCGTCCCACAGACCTGAATGGGCTCAGGGTACGTGGTCATGTGGTTGCAAAGGGTAAAACCGTCCCACAGACCTGAATGGGCTCAGGGTACGTGGTCATGTGGTTGCAAAGGGAAAAAACCGTCCCACAGACCTGAATGGGCTCAGGGTACGTGGTCATGTGGTTGCAAAGGGAAAAACCGTCCCACAGACCTGAATGGGCTCAGGGTACGTGGTCATGTGGCTGCAAACGGTAAAACCATCCCACAGACCTGAATGGGCTCAGGGTACGTGGTCATGTGGTTGCAAAGGGTAAAACCGTCCCACAGACCTGAATGGGCTCAGGGTACGTGGTCATGTGGTTGCAAAGGGTAAAACCGTCCCACAGACCTGAATGGGCTCAGGGTACGTGGTCATGTGGTTGCAAAGGGTAAAACCGTCCCACAGACCTGAATGGGCTCAGGGTACGCGGTCATGTGGTTGCAAAGGGTAAAACCGTCCCACAGACCTGAATGGGCTCAGGGTACGTGGTCATGTGGCTGCAAAGGGTAAAACCGTCCCACAGACCTTTGTGAATAGGCTCAGGGTACGTGGTCATGTGGTTGCAAAGGGTAAAACCGTCCCACAGACTTGAATGGGCTCAGGGTACGTGGTCATGTGGTTGCAAAGGGTAAAACCGTCCCACAGACCTGAATGGGCTCAGGGTACGTGGTCATGTGGTTGCAAAGGGTAAAACCATCCCACAGACCTTTGTGAATAGGCTCAGGGTACGTGGTCATGTGGTTGCAAAGGGTAAAACCGTCCCACAGACCTGAATGGGCTCAGGGTACGTGGTCATGTGGTTGCAAAGGGTAAAACCATCCCACAGACCTTTGTGAATAGGCTCAGGGTACGTGGTCATGTGGTTGCAAAGGGTAAAACCGTCCCACAGACCTGAATGGGCTCAGGGTACGTGGTCTGAAAACGGCAGGTTCCATCCTTAATTAAATCAATCGGTTTGTCCTCCTCTATCACGGTTAAACTTCTGCTGTGACGATTTGAAAATGGATCCCCTCGATCCAGTCTGTCAGCCTTCAAGTCAATCTCCATTTCACCAGAGTAACGAGCTGACTGAAACGAGCCGGCAAAAGCGAACGCAGTGAGGCGGTCTGAGAGGCGGTCCGCTGCGTCATCACACAGGGCCCAAATAAAACATCATCACACAGGGCCCAAATAAAACATCATCACATAGGGCCCAAATAAAACATCATCACACAGGGCCCAAATAAAACATCATCACACAGGGCCCAAATAAAACATCATCACACAGGGCCCAAATAAAACACGCCCATTCAGAGGCCGTCACGGAATGAAGTTTACCATTTTAACTGACGGCAAAACTGGGCCAATCTGGGCCTAGTTCCTCTGATCGGCAGGCTTCTCTGTGCAAAATGAATCCCTTTTCAACTGCTCTCCTTCTTGAACATAAGTTTGTATATGTCCACAGCAGCAGGCAGAGACACGTTTCACCAGTTGCACGTGCCTTCTTCGTCTTCATCGTCATCGTCATCTTGCCGTGCACTGCGACACCGCAAACCAGACCTTTTGCAGAGGCCTTTATCCGCTTCAGTCATCTGTTTTGGCTGCTGTTTTAAGTTGGCTTATTGACATACATAACTGCATGGCTTCCTAACCAGGTTCGAATGTTTAGCTTCCAAGTTTTCCAAGTGCTTCCATGCTTTCATTCACAAGCTGCTCCAAACAAGTTGCACAGTTGGACAAGTCTTGTCACTGTCATTGCTTGTGAATCGCAATTTTAATTATTCTTACAGAGCTGGCTGGCTTAGACATTTTTCAGGGGATTTTATTTTAGGTATAACAAATGTTCCATTTTGGGATATTTTACAGGTGATAATGTGTAGTAACAGAGCAAACAACTAAAGCTGTAACTTACACAACTCTCCGATCTGCTAATCACATATGATCATAAGACAATCAACAAAAACGAATAGAAAAGAATAATACTTTTTTTTTTTTTTAACATACAAAGTCATGTTGTGGTTGTATTACGTTAATATATATTATTTAAAAACATATTTTAAGAAATAGTTTGCTTGTTGCCAAAAGACTGGCTAATTTGACTGGCTAAAAGGAAACAGACTTGGCACTCTTCTTATGTTAGCATAAGGGCACAGAATTAGCACTCTTCTTATGTTAGCATAAGGACACAGAATTAGCACTCTTCTTATGTTAGCATAAGGACACAGAATTAGCACTCTTCTTATGTTAGCATAAGGACACAGAATTAGCACTCTTCTTATGTTAGCATAAGGGCACAGAATTAGCACTATTCTTATGTTAGCATAAGGGCACAGAATTAGCACTCTTCTTGTGTTAGCATAAGGCTATAGAATTAGCACTCTTCTTATGTTAGCATAAGGGTACAGAATTAGCACTCTTCTTATGTTAGCATAAGGGTACAGAATTAGCACTCTTATGTTAGCATAAGGACACAGAATTAACACTCTTTTTATGCTAGCATAAGGGTACAGAATTAGCACTATTCTTATGTTAGCATAAGGATACAGAATTAGCACTATTCTTATGTTAGCATAAGGACACAGAATTAGCACTCTTCTTGTATTAGCATAAGGCTACAGAATTAGCACTCTTCTTATGTTAGCATAAGGGCACAGAATTAGCACTCTTCTTGTATTAGCATAAGGCTACAGAATTAGCACTCTTCTTATGTTAGCATAAGGGTACAGAATTAGCACTCTTCTTATGTTAGCATAAGGACACAGAATTAACACTCTTATGTTAGCATAAGGACACAGAATTAACACTCTTCTTATTTTAGTATAAGGGCACAGAATTAGCACTCTTATGTTAGCATAAGGACACAGAATTAGCACTCTTCTCCCGGTAGCAGGAGAACACACTGAATTAGCACTCTGCCCATGTTTCGAAAAAGCAATATTTTTGCCAAAAGAAAAGAACAGATGTGATGTATTTCAGTTAGATCATCCATTAGTGTAATTATTATTAGTGTAATATTATTTTTTTCTCATTTTCTCAGGCTAATGACAAAGACAAAGTTCTTCTCACTTTTCTGTTTATGCAGCAGCTAAGGGACGATGTCCTTTCTCAGAAATATTGCTTCGTACTGCACGGAGAGGTTTTTTGGCAGTAGAGTGGAATCAGGTCGTCTGCTCAGATTGACTTTCCACTGCATGAGGTGTCAATATTGCGTGGCTGGCAGTCTCTCCTGTACCACTGTGGTTTGCAGAGATATTACATCTGACAGGCGCTAGAAGAGCCTGTCTGAGATATAGACAGGAGCCTAAATCCACCGCTGCAGCAAATATTTGATTGTTTGATTTGAACCAATTTCAAGAAGCGATGTCTGAAGACACTGCCTAACATTCACAAGCACACACACACTTACACTTTCTTTTACAAACACACTTACTAACTTACTTACACGCACACACACACACACACATACAAGAATATTGGGACGCAGCCCTGGTTTGAGGGCTGATTGGAGCAACCTCACTTGGACAACTTCATGTTTTGAAATGACCTTTGGCCCGAGGTTGCCTGCCCAGCCCATTCTGATTCTCAAACATAAGGCAAAGAGGGTAACTTTAGCAAATATCCAGGGCCTGACTTACTAAGACCTTCAGCGGGTGCAAAACCTTTTAGCACACGCAAAACCAGTAACACAACCAATGATTGGCGCAGAACAAATACCATGACCAATCACTGGTCATGTTATTGGTTTTGCATGTACTAAAAGGTTTTGTACTGTATGCAAAAGGTCTTTGTAAATCAGGCCCCCAGAGTGAAAAGTTGCATTTGAAACCTCTGAAGTCACATCCTTCTCTCTTACTGTCACCTGACACCCAGTAATCCCTTAAAGGATAGGCTCACTTTTTTTTTCAACCCAGGCCCTATTGAAATTGTTGTTTCCCATAATTTATAATCATGCATAGCACAACCTCACTGATAGCTTTAATATTGAGAAACTTAACTGCGCTTAGCTACAGATTCTCAGTGGGTTTAAATGCATTCCAATGGGGCAAGTCGCGAGGCCTTCAAAGACCATGAAAATTTTCTTTTCAGTCGTTGCAATCTTTGTGTGTGTGTGTGTGTGTGTGTGTGCGTGTGTGTGTGAAATGGTAAAGCCATTGTTGAAGTTCTTCCTGATAAAACTTCAGGAGAAAACAACGATTAGAGGGACATGGTAACAGCAGCCGTAGGTCACTTGCCACTCTGAATAGTATGAATTAGGCTCTTTGAGGTTTAAACCAATGTACATTTTGTTTGAAATATAGTAGACCAACATAGCTACAGAACTGTGTAGCAGTCAAATATAAAACACTGGAAGTAAGTCCCTGAGAGCGTAGAGAGCTGAAGTTTGGCTTGGTGGTGCTCGTTTGAATTTCCCGTCTTTTACGGCTTTTGACCAAGCCAAACTTCTCACTTTTGTTTAACCTGCTGTAGGACTATCATTATTAAATTTCAGCTTTCAAATCTTTTTCTAAGCCTGTCATTCATAAGTTTGCTGGCTGTTAAGCTTAATATTATTATTATTTTTAAAAAATCTATTTTGTCGTGCCCCCTAATTGCAACTTCCTATTTTGTGGTCCATTAAATCCAATGCCCTCCCCTTTACAAAGAGCAAAAAATAATTAAATGTAATTAATTTCTTTCACATTCATTTGAAAAAGGCTACACGAGGTGGGAGAGATTATCTTTTTCAAAGTCCTAATGTGAATACATGGCTTTCATCCAAGCAGCGATGCATTAGAAAGTGCTCCATTCAAGCAAAACAGGATATGACCTCACTAACAGATTCCTGAAAAGTGCGTCACCCCGTCAGCTCCCATTCCTGTTTCCTTGCAAAAATGCAAAGGATGTGAGTCCTTCACAAATTTTACAGTCTGATGCCACTTCTCTGTGTACTCCATTTCAGAAAAATCAATGATGGAGAAACGGAATTTCAAAAGAGGACGAGAAATGACTTTCAGCGAGCTTTTTCGTTCCGTTGCCACGGAGCACAAAAGAGCTAACGAAGGGAAGCCTGCATAATTAAGATATAATTTCCTTGTATCAGCCACATCACCGTTCCCTTTATACAACTTTCAATGCGATCACAGCCTGCCCAATTAAGCGTTTGATCCACTGTGTTCATTTAAAACGTGTTCGCTCATCCAAGAATCTCAGCTTCACTGGCAGTCCCTATTGGAAGAGGACTGAAGTCATCAATCACTGTCGGTTTGTGTGTACACGTGTGTGTGTGTTTATGTGTGTGAAAACAGCAGTTGCAGAGTGGATTTACGCTCGTCTTCATTCCACAGCACGGCCATTTGTAATTAAATATCATAGAGTTTCCTGCCAAGAGACGTTCCAGGTTGGTGGAGATAGTAGTAGTATCCGCCGCGTCTTTATTTTTCCCATGATCCTCCTCTCAGTCAACCTGACCTCTAGATTTTGTTGTTGTGCTTGTAGCCAGCAGCTTGTAATTTTCACAATGATTATTTTTTTCTGGAATGACTCTTAAGACTGGCGCTTAAATGGACGCAATGGTCTGTGGTGATACTTACTGGCATGCTTTGCTCTGCAATGGTGTATTTGATATTTTGGTTCTGTATTTCATTTTCCAATGCAGAATATAACCACCTTCTAAACAAATATATAAATTGAGCAAGGCATGATATAACCTTGTGCCTTCACATTAAAATCCAATTTCAGTTAAGCATCGGATATTTAGCCTAAATAGTAAAATCCACATACAAACAATTAACTGATCATTTAAATGAACTAATTATTACTTTGGTCTCATTAGTAAAGACCGCACAAGGTTGTAATGGATAACACACATTTATTGTGTAACTTTCTTCACTTGTGTGAAAACTTGTGTATAAACCTGAAATGCCAGGGAGAGTGGAAAGTGATTTTTGCAGCTTAATTAGTGAAGGGATCAATCGCCTTGAGCCATCTCAAATGGGTGTGCATTTTAAACAATTAATTAGCAATAAAACACTCTCACACCCATTCTCCCTGTGCTACAAATTTGTCCTAACTTCACCTTTAAACAATACTAACTACAAAATTAGATGTAAAGTTATCTCAATGTGTGCAGTAAAAACCGAGGTGGAAGAGCTAGCCTCCCTGATCTCTCCATGTTGGCTCTCCTAGCGTCTGGCGCACAGTATCGCAGGACAATACTGGAAGAGCTAGCCTCCCTGATCTCTCCATGTTGGCTCTTCTAGCGTCTGGCGCACAGTATCACAGGACAATACTGGAAGATTAGGGTCAAGGATGGAAATGAGAAATTAAATCCGTTTTAAAATCAGAACTTTTGCTGTTTAAAATCGTCATATAAGTACTGTTCTGTCAGATTACCAATGAATGAAGAAGATGAACCCCAAAATGAATGGAGCTGGTATGCTATCACCATATTGAACCAATCAGTGTTCTATCTCCAGAGAGCAAAGTGTTTTGGGGTGGAGTCAGAGATTGATTGACAGAACATGGTAATAGTGCTGATGAATCCACACTCTCCTGTCGCTAGGATACATATATTGACTGACACTTTGCTCCACCAGACAAGAACCTTAAATGAATTATGAGTAACAGCTTGTGCGTGCACCTCTCAGTGATACCTGGTGCAGTTAGTATATGGTATCATACAAATCTGAACACAAAAATGTACTTGCCTACTGGTTTAATTATTCATCTGACTGTGCCACTGTGCTGAGAGGAAGTATCGGAGACCTACTGAGAACTGCTGGTTCCAGCTCCTTGACGTTTGTGTCCAGCACACTTTAGGGTTAATAAAATACACTATTAGCTACTGTTCAGTATTGCACTGAGAGCTACTGGAATAAAGACAACCGTTTCAATTAAATTATGCTGCATTCGCTACTTACATTTTTTTCATGACACTCTTATAAAAATGGCATGACGTCACTACCAGTTATGACAGTGTCTTACAGCTTATGCCAAAACAAAAACTAATAATGCACGCAGTGGTAAATGTTATGACACACATTGACATAATCTTGTATGTCTGCGGACACGGTTTATCAAGGGCACTATTCTCATCCGCAATTCACTCATCCCTCAGTAAGAGGTGGAATAGAGCTCGTCAGTCAGTCATAAAGTCCCCCTTCCCTTCCCTAGTAATCTACATCAATCGGCCAAGAGGTGGAATAGAGCTCGTCAGTCAGTCATAAAGTCCCCCTTCCCTTCCCTAGTAATCTACATCAATCGGCCAAGAGGTGGAATTAGAGCTCGTCAGTCAGTTATAAAGTCCCCCTTCCCTTCCCTAGTAATCTACATCAATCGGCCAAGAGGTGGAATTAGAGCTCGTCAGTCAGTTATAAAGTCCCCCTTCCCTTCCCTAGTAATCTACATCAATCGGCCAAGAGGTGGAATTAGAGCTTGTCAGTCAGTCATAAAGTCCCCCTTCCCTTCCCTAGTAATCTACATCAATCGGCCAAGAGGTGGAATTAGAGCTCGTCAGTCAGTTATAAAGTCCCCCTTCCCTTCCCTAGTAATCTACATCAATCGGCTAAGAGGTGGAATAGAGCTCGTCAGTCAGTCATAAAGTCCCCCTTCCCTTCCCTAGTAATCTACATCAATCGGCACTAATAATGCCCATATTATGACAGTTCCCACACTGTCCATAGAACCACACACACGGCTGGAAGGGTCCCATAATGCATCTGTTCAATGAGGATAAGGTCGGCGCAGTGGATAGCACGGAGTTTGCATGTTGTCTGTGTGGGTTTCCTCTCACAATCCAAGAAGACAAGTTTAGGCGGCTTGGAGTGGGGGGGTGGGGTGGTCTATATAAGCGCTAACAGGCAGAGCATATAGAAAGCTATTTACTGACTTGAGAAGCCCCTGCCTGCCTTGATATATTGATAATATTGATAATAATACAAATAATAATAATGTCAAATGCATGCACAGTATGAAAATAAGACTATAAGTGATGCACTTAATTAATGTTTTTGTAACTTAAGTCATAACTGTAAAGTGAAGTGTAAGTGTAGACTGGGGATAAGGCTTACTACAATACAGGATAGAGTGTAGACTGGGTTAAGGCTTACTACAATACAGTATAGAGTGTAGACTGGGGATAAGGCTTACTACAATACAGTATAGAGTGTAGACTGGGGTTAAGGCTTACTACAATACAGGATAGAGTGTAGACTGGAGCAAAAGCTTACTACAATACAGGATAGAGTGTAGACTGGGGTTAAGGCTTACTACAATACAGGATAGAGTGTAGACTGGGGTTAAGGCTTACTACAATACAGTATAGAGTGTAGACTGGGGTTAAGGCTTACTACAATACAGGATAGAGTGTACACTGGGGTTAAGGCTTACTACAATACAGGATAGAGTGTAGACTGGGGTTAAGGCTTACTACAATACAGGATAGAGTGTAGACTGGAGCAAAGGCTTACTACAATACAGGATAGAGTGTAGACTGGGGTTAAGGCTTACTACAATACAGGATAGAGTGTAGACTGGGGTTAAGGCTAACTACAATACAGGATAGAGTGTAGACTGGGGTTAAGGCTTACTACAATACAGGATAGAGTATAGACTGGGGCTAAGGCTTACTACAATACAGTATAGAGTGTAGACTGGGGCTAAGGCTTACTACAATACAGTATAGAGTATAGACTGGGGTTAAGGCTTACTACAATACAGTATAGAGTATAGACTGGGGTTAAGGCTTACTACAATACAGGATAGAGTATATACTGGGGTTAAGGCTTACTACAATACAGTATAGAGTATAGACTGGGGTTAAGGCTTACTACAATACAGGATAGAGTGTAGACTGGGGTTAAGGCTTACTACAATACAGTATAGAGTATAGACTGGGGTTAAAGCTTACTACAATACAGGATAGAGTATATACTGGGGTTAAGGCTTACTACAATACAGTATAGAGTATAGACTGGGGTTAAGGCTTACTACAATACAGGATAGAGTATATACTGGGGTTAAGGCTTACTACAATACAGTATAGAGTATAGACTGGAGCAAAGGCTTACTACAATACAGGATAGAGTGTAGACTGGGGTTAAGGCTTACTACAATACAGGATAGAGTGTAGACTGGGGTTAAGGCTTACTACAATACAGGATAGAGTATATACTGGGGTTAAGGCTTACTACAATACAGTATAGAGTATAGACAGGGGCTAAGAAGCACTTTTAGTGTGGCTGCATCTCTGAAAGCCTCCAATGGCCTGAAACAGCAGGAGATTAATGGCAGATTTGCTGGATCCTTTGTCTTGTCTCCCAGCTATAATGGGACCAGGAGCAAACATCCCATAATGCAATTTCCTGCCATTACAGACTAAATGTTCAATAAGGAAAAAGCCAGGATCTAATTTACATGGTAACAGGATTCATATATTACGTAGCATATCAATGTGGGGGGGGGGGGGGGGGGGGGGTTGGTGGTTGCGGTCAATTATCGGACTTCTCCCTGTGACCGTGTGGGAGTGTGACAGAGAGACTATCACAAACCGTGCCACTGCTGCTGACAGTCATGGTAGATTGTACCTGAGTCTCTCTCTGTCAGGTTTTACCATAGTGATTTTTGATTAGGTCAATTAATGTTGTACAGACCAAAAACAGATCAATTTTTTAAATTAGAAAAGCACGGATGCCAATGCAAGTCTGCTGCCTAAAAGAATGGGCCAATATGGAAAACTGATACCAATATGTTTTTAAAGGAGAAATGCAGAGTTTTGTATAAAGTTGGTCACAAATATGTATATACAGTGACCTCCATAATTTTTGGGACAAAGATATTTTTGATTGATTGATTTGCCTCTCTAATCCACATTTTAGATTTGTAATTAAGCTACCTTACGCCAGAAATAGCTATGCATGACATGCCTCAAAAGCCCTTGTTCACATTGTGCTTATTGTGCTATATTGCAAAAAATTACATTAAAAAATGTAAAAAAACTAAAGACTGCTAAATCAACAGGCTCCTAACTGGAGAAAGTGTGGACACATGGCCACTAACTAAATCAACAGGCTCCTAACTGGAGAAAGTGTGGACACATGGCCACTAACTAAATCAACAGGCTCCTAACTGGAGAAAGTGTGGACACATGGCCACTAACTAAATCAACAGGGTCCTAACTGGAGAAAGTGTGGACACATGGCCACTAACTAAATCAACAGGCTCCTAACTGGAGAAAGTGTGGACACATGGCCACTAACTAAATCAACAGGCTCCTAACTGGAGAAAGTGTGGACACATGGCCACTAACTAAATCAACAGGCTCCTAACTGGAGAAAGTGTGGACACATGGCCACTAACTAAATCAACAGGCTCCTAACTGGAGAAAGTGTGGACACATGGCCACTAACTAAATCAACAGGCTCCTAACTGGAGAAAGTGTGGACACATGGCCACTAACTAAATCAACAGGCTCCTAACTGGAGAAAGTGTGGACACATGGCCACTAACTAAATCGACAGGCTCCTAACTGGAGAAAGTGTGGACACATGGCCACTAACTAAATCGACAGGCTCCTAACTGGAGAAAGTGTGGACACATGGCCACTAACTAAATCAACAGGCTCCTAACTGGAGAAAGTGTGGACACATGGCCACTAACTAAATCAACAGGCTCCTAACTGGAGAAAGTGTGGACACATGGCCACTAACTAAATCGACAGGCTCCTAACTGGAGAAAGTGTGGACACATGGCCACTAACTAAATCGACAGGCTCCTAACTGGAGAAAGTGTGGACACATGGCCACTAACTAAATCGACAGGCTCCTAACTGGAGAAAGTGTGGACACATGGCCACTAACTAAATCAACAGGCTCCTAACTGGAGAAAGTGTGGACACATGGCCACTAACTAAATCAACAGGCTCCTAACTGGAGAAAGTGTGGACACATGGCCACTAACTAAATCAACAGGCTCCTAACTGGAGAAAGTGTGGACACATGGCCACTAACTAAATCGACAGGCTCCTAACTGGAGAAAGTGTGGACACATGGCCACTAACTAAATCGACAGGCTCCTAACTGGAGAAAGTGTGGACACATGGCCACTAACTAAATCAACAGGCTCCTAACTGGAGAAAGTGTGGACACATGGCCACTAACTAAATCAACAGGCTCCTAACTGGAGAAAGTGTGGACACATGGCCACTAACTAAATCAACAGGCTCCTAACTGGAGAAAGTGTGGACACATGGCCACTAACTAAATCAACAGGCTCCTAACTGGAGAAAGTGTGGACACATGGCCACTAACTAAATCAACAGGCTCCTAACTGGAGAAAGTGTGGACACATGGCCACTAACTAACCATGTGGTAGATACTGAATAATTCAAAAACCAAGCAAATGATAAGCAAGCAACAAACAAACATTGTGTTTATAAGTTTAAGGAGAAAATTATGAAAGAACTTAAACACATATGTTTAGCAGCCTAATTAGGAGCCATGAAAAACACCTAATTAAGATAATTTAACAGCTTGTTAAAATTGTGAGATTGCAACTGTGCTTGGAAGGAGAATCAGCATACACACTGGTCCCCCAAGACCGAGGTTGGGAACCACTGATATACATGCAGAATAATGAAAATCTCATTAGTAGTGGAAAGCTTCCTTTTACTGTTGCATAAATTGTAAATAAAGCACTCAATTTTACATATAACAATTTTTTTATTTTTTATTTACAATACATTTAAACATGCTCGTAGCACTAGTAATTGATCAATTTGAAACCTACTTTTAAAAAAAACACTAAAACATTTTAAATATAGTTTGCAATGAAAATGAGCTAAAAAAAAGTTGACCCGATGCTGTGGTGAACCAGCAGTTCATTATTACAGCAGAAAAGACAGAAAGTAGGCCAATACACTGCATGGTGGCGCAAAAAAAATATTGCATAATTACCATAATTTACAGTTTATCGCCCAGCCCTGCGTTGTTGTATGGTGCATGAAAAAAATAAAATAAAAAAAGGTTATGACAAGTATCATTAATGCTCACTTATGCCTTGACATTATTTGTATTAAATGTTAAACTTGACAACGGTGTAATGTGAATGAAAGGCGTCTGCGTTCACACAAGTCTTTATGAAGAATTCCAGCAGGGGTAATTTACAGCTTAATTACATCATTCAATTTGGTTATTTTAAATCGTTATGTGGCACAGCATACGTAAGTGCACAAATGCTAGTGTCTGATAATACAGAATAGCACAGCCTTCACATTTACACTTAATGAGCTGAGTAAATTAATGATTGCATAGGGAGTATGACTATATTACAGCCACATGAAGCATTTAGAATTTACCTCATTCAAATATTTTTATCATTCGATACAGAATATAATATTTCAGTGCCAGGGGCCCCGCCAGATTTTTGGGCCCCAGGAAAGGGTCTCACATTGGGCCCCACCATCCCAGGTCACTCCACAAAAGCTGTATTAGTGCACTGCAAATAAAATATTCTATGAATGACAATTCTAATAACGGACTAATAAAAAGTTATATCCAATATCTAATATTTTTTGAGGAGCCGTGTCAGTTAGGACCCTTGGAGTTGTCCTAACACCCCCCCCCCCCCCCACCCCCTCCCCGGTTCAGTGCACTACTGCAGTTACCAAATTAATATTTATTCAGATTGATAGCGTTTTTCACACATTACACCATATTTTTTTATTATCGTGTGGATTTTGGTGGGCTTAATATGTACCCTAAACACCGTGATACAATTGATTTTAACATCCCAAATTCTAGCCACATATGCTTTTTGTTCGAAAAACCCTCGTGGGGGGAGATAACTGGGATCAGTATTGGTAAGGAGTAAAATTAAGTACAAAATGCCTTTTCCAAGCAAGAGAAACTCATTAAAAGATTCATCGCAACCAATTCAGGTGTGTATTGGAATTGATGAATGCCTGGTTTTGTTTTTAAGCCTTTCAGAGCCCCCATGCCATTTAGAGGATAATGAAACAGCCATAAAACAATAGAATCATGCTCAGATTAATTGAAAATTACCCTTGAGGCATGTAATTGTAGCGTGATGTTGAATTATCTTAATATGACAGAACATGCCAAGATATTCACCTTCAAATGTCGTCTGAGAACCATTCATTCATGTTGTTCCGGTCAAAATAGTAATGCATCAAAAGGAGATCTTTGACTATTAGTGCCATTGTTTTATTACTTAAAACAGGCGGCATAAAGAAGTCATTTTCCATTGTGCTTTATCCAACTTGAACTATGTTGCAGGGTTTTGGCAATGAGCCGTTCCAGCAGTTGTACTCTAAACGAGAAACTAAATTTCACATTGAAATAGTACTGAATACATAAGAAAATACTACTGAATATTTTTATTACAGATTTTGAGAAGAACATTGTCCTTCAGGATGATACCATTGAGTCTTATGAGAGAAATGGACAAGCATTGTTGGATAAATGAACATAACATGGGAAGTCTGTGAACAGTGGCGCCTGCAACTAATATATTAAATAAATGTGTTTTAGGGAAAGGAGACTGACAGAAGAGGGCACTGTGATTTCAGAAAAGTGTGTGATTATTGTGCAACATCTGAACCACAAATATATATTTTTTTAAATCATGGCGTGAACGTAGCAGGATGCGTTTTCATAACATCTATGCACTTGAAAAAGCAGAGGCATAAATCTGACCTTCATACCTGTGTTATGCGCATTGTCTTAATCAACTCAATTAATCACGGGCCATGTCCGAATCAGCACTCTTCCACACTGTTGAGTAGCCTTGGTGAGTAGATAGGGCGAGAAAGTCGTAGAGTGCGCAAATTCTTTTCAAATTGCAGTATACTTCAAACACCCGGATGACACACTTACTTCCAGGGTTTCGCTGAGTACATTCGGGAGCACACTTTTCAAGAAGTACACGAACATTTTGGCCACATGAATATGACGTGAAGTTTCGTTTTTGAAAAATGAGGCGCAGCTTCGCTGACATTTTCCTTCAAATACAACAAAAACAACACGTGACATGGCAGCGCAAGAGTGGGGCGCTGGGTTGCCAGATCTAGTAAGACTTTCCAGCCAAATGGCGACTCAAAACTAGCCAATTCATTTTTAACCGAAACCATATTTTAAATCGAAATCATCATGTTTTTACTTTTTAAAATAAGTGTGTGCTTTGCGACTTTTCATTTTTACCCGTGACCTCACTTTGAAAGTATCCCAATTTAGCTGTAAAACCGTGGACATGGCAACACTGGTGGGACGTCTTATGACCTGCTTACGACACTTCCACAGTACGGTTTGGAAATAGTATAGCGGATATTTTTCGCGTCCTGCTAAACAGTGCACATTAAACAGCACACTTCTGCCAGTGCACTCTTCGCAGGAGACAGGGTGCAGTAGATAGGGCTCTGATTCGGACACAGCTACAGACACAGCCCCAGTGTACTCAACAAGCCTATCTAGTATGGAAGGGTGCTGATTGGGACACAGCCCCAGTGTACTCAACAAGCCTATCTAGTATGGAAGGGTGCTGATTGGGACACAGCCCTAGTGTACTCAACAAGCCTATCTAGTATGGAAGAGTGCTGATTGGGACACAGCCCTAGTGTACTCAACAAGCCTATCTAGTATGGAAGGGTGCTGATTGGGACACAGCCAAGTCTACTCAACAAGCCTATCTAGTATGGAAGGGTGCTGATTGGGACACAGCCCCAGTGTACTCAACAAGCCTATCTAGTATGGAAGGGTGCTGATTGGGACACAGCCCCAGTGTACTCAACAAGCCTATCTAGTATGGAAGGGTGCTGATTGGGACACAGCCCCAGTGTACTCAACAAGCCTATCTAGTATGGAAGGGTGCTGATTGGGACATGTTATGGTGTCAAGCTTGCTTATGTTCTATGCTCCATCTTATCTCTCCTTTTGTATATAGTTTTGGCTTCAAAGATAATATAGGCTATTGGTAAGTAAGGGCTGTGGTGCTTCTTGGGGTTGATTTAGTTTGGGGGTACAGAGAGGATAACGGGGAGCTGACAGCCTACTGCAGACTGGCCTCGCTTCCTCTCATTTAGATTTCTTATATCGACCCACTTTCCACTTTCAGCTTACGATTGAATTCCTTGTTTTTGAGGTTTGATTTGTTATGAGCACTCTGTACTGCACGGCCCAATTCCCCTCTCTCCTCTCCTCTCCTCTGCCTGACTGCCGTTTCCACATTTATTTATAAAAGGCATTACTGGATCATCAGGACTGCAGAAAAGCGGGGTCCGTAAGTAAACACTTGTGGTTTCGGTCATCCATATTGATATGTTAGTCAAAGGAACTGCAGGGAGGTTTTTTAAAATACTTGTTTTATCCACAAGGCCTACGTAACACGTGCCTTTCGGCACAGCCCAATGCTGGGTTAACAAGGATGCCAGTTATTTAAATAACCCAACAGTAAGTGGACTTTTACCAATAAGTCACTTTATTGACCGAAGGAGTAATCTGTGTAGGTAAGTGCATGCTCTTCTTTAAATGTCATTTCTAAAATGTTTATTAGGCTAACTAATCTCATTAGGACCCCTATCTTTTTGGCTATAATTGTTATTTGAGCTAGCAAAGGCCTGGCAGCATACTCAGAGTTACTGGTGATATTGTTGAATTATCAGAGGTTGAATTAGCATAGGAGTGTAGGGGCTTAAAAAAAATTGTTCTGAAAACTATTAATAAAAAAATGTATGTTCTGAAAACCACAGGTATATTGATCAAGACATTCAATACAGTTTCCAAGGTGAGAATGCTTTGACATGACTTGGATTATCTTATGCTAAATAAATTTTAAAAAACACAAAAAAACTTAAATCCAGCCACTCACGACAACAGCAATAGTGTTGGTTGACAGGCTGATGTCAAGTTGCACATGACTTGGTTTTGACTGGGCGTGCGGGCAGAACAAGCAGTGCCCGTCACATGACAGCTAAACATTTGAGGAGATGTGATTCTGTGATCTCATGCAAGTTAACCACTTTAACAAACTATGTAAAGTGCGGGCTCCCACAGTGCTGCCGTAGTGCTCATTTTGCACCACTGGGCCATTTAGGCCACTCTATCTAATGCATGAACAAGCAGATGAGTGCTGCTCTCTCCCATGCTGTAAACTGTCTAGCTGAGTTTGACAAGGTCAGAACCGCTCGTAAGCAAAGGCAAAATAAACGGTTGTCTCGGGCGTCAAGCGAAGGGGAAGAAAGAAAAAGATTTTCAGCCAAGTACTAAATATGACAACTTTATTAAATATTATGTTAATTTGTAAAATTAAGTTCCATTTTAGGGGTGAACTATGCATAAAAACGTGTAATTCCTTCACGGACCACCTGATATATACAGGTATATAGTTTTTACCTCCCTTGAACTTTTTGACATTTTGTTCTGTTACAAATTTAAAATTATAATGCGTTGAAATGTTGTTTCCCCCCCCCCCCCCCCCCCCCATCTTCACAAACAGGATAAATCCGGCCTTGTGTCAATGGGGCAGGCTGGTGCTGGTGTAACGGTGTGGGGAATGTTTCTCTTAGCACGCATTAGGTCCCTTAATACCAATTGAGCATCATTTGAATGCCACAGCATACCTAAGCATTGTTGCTGACCATGTGTATCTCTTTATGGCCACAGTCTACCAGCAGGATAATGCACCATGTCACAAAGCACACAGCGTCTCAAGCTGGTTCCACAAACGTGACAGCGACTTCAGTTACTCCAGTAGCCTGCACAGTCCCCAGATCTCACTGTAATAGAGCACCTTTGGGATGAGGTGGAAAGGGAGGTTCGCTACATAAATGTGTGGCCAAAACGCATGCATTGACTGGACGATGCCATTGAGTCAGCATGGACCAAAATCCCTAAGCAATATTTCCAGCAGCATATTGAAGAGAAGAATTCAGGAGGCAAAAGGGGGCCCTACCCGGAACTAGATAGGGGTACCTAATAAAGTGGTCACTGACTGCATATGTATATATACACAGTATACATATATATATATATATATATAGTATATTAATTCATCTCTAACAGAGTTTATATGAGTACAAAGGGACCACATGTACACTGTAAGAGTTAATTTAGCACTGAAGATTTTACTGTGTACCGGTACTAGATAGGTTTTCCTAATAAAGTCGCTACTGCGTGTATGAAACACTGATCCAATGGAAGTTATCAGTGTGTGTGTGTGTGTGTGTGTGTGTGTGTGTGTGTGTGTGTGTGTGTGCGTGTGTGTGTGTGTGCGTGTGTTTGTGTGTGTGTGCATGTATGTGTATGGGAGTGTGTGTTTGTGTGTGTGTGTGTGTGTGTGTGTGCGTGTGTGTGTGTGTGTGTGTGTGCGTGTGCGTGTGCGTGTGTGTGTGTGTGTGCATGTGTGTGTATGGGAGTGTGTGTGTGTGTGTGTGGGTGTGTGGTGACAATAGAGGCATTTGCAGTAGTACAGAATACTAGAATAACATAACACAGACTTCAATAGTGTACAAAGACCTTTTAACATTGGCTACTTGTTTGAGTGTCTGTGTGTAACATAGCTGCTAATGTACGAGTTGTACTGCTCAAATATGCTAAAGAGCTAAAGGGAATTATGCTGTATACTGGAAAGCTGGACAGGATGTTAAAGTGGTATTTTAGGTAAAGTGGAGAAAAACTGTGTAAACAATACACAAAATATTGG
The DNA here is from genome assembly GCA_029718625.1 of Synaphobranchus kaupii. Lineage (NCBI taxonomy): Eukaryota > Metazoa > Chordata > Actinopteri > Anguilliformes > Synaphobranchidae > Synaphobranchus > Synaphobranchus kaupii. The sequence continues at coordinate 3,844,497 of CM056380.1, forward strand.
GCATCAAAAATCTACTGAATTTATTTATTATTTATTAGAACATGTTGTATAATCATTATAAAATAAAATGTACAGATTTTTGATTTTGGTAATTGTTTGTCATTGTCCATTAATTTTATTCATGAATCATTTGTGACTGGCTTTACAAGCTCAAGTTTGACCTCTGCATAAGCATTCTACCACCTCTTTAGCAAACAGAGACGATTGGGTAGTAATGAGGTCATGTGACCTATTGAGTGTGGTGAAGATCAATAGATTAAAACACAAAAAGGAAACGATACTCTCTTATCTGACACACGCCAGACGCTGGGCTAAGTTAGCATATGATGGCAGTTTACCGTCTGGTGGAGTTTACAGCTCACCGTTTCCAACCAGGCTGGGAGATTACAGGCAATCTGAGTCAGTTTTACTCTGATCTGGTCGGCTGCGAGTCACAACAGCCTGCTAAGGTCAACACATCATTCACTGTCCCCACTGCCATTTCACCACAGTCAGCTCCGCTGCATTGCTGATGCCCGACTGCGCCCCGGCAACGGACTGTGACATCACAACTGAGGCGAGTGACACTTGCAGTGTCCGAAATCGCTCCCTATTCACTAGTGCACTATTTAGGGTATCAGCCATTTTGTAGAGGGTCCGAATTCAAAATGTCAAATTTGACACCCTATATAGTGCACTCAATATCCCCCACAATGCACCACAAAATGTAGGGTACAAACGATGTACACTACATTACCAGAGACATTTTTTTTGTCAAGATGGCGACGGCTGAGCCTGCACTGGTCTACAAATGTAAATATAAATGCAAGTTTCATCTTGTCGCCTACATTTAAATCAGTTTAATCGGCTTTATAACCGAAATATAAAAAAACGTGGTAGATTAAATATATTACAAAGTGTTAACTATTTTTTTAATTTAACAATTATTACTATGTTTAATGGAAAATGCAACTTAATTAGCTAGCTAGCTACCTAACTTACCTATCTACCTACAACGAGACAAACAAAACCCTTGTTCAAAATAAAAAGAGAACACTTTTTTACAGTTTCTTGCATGCTTTCTCACCAAGCCAGTGAGCGCTGTCACGCAAGCGTCACGCTTTGTAAGTAACCTGCTCAGAAACGGTAGTGTCCGAAATCGTCTCCTCCTTTCACCAGTGAATCCCTATCTAGTGCTCTATGTAGATTCCCTAAGTAGTGTATAGGGAGGGAGTGAATGAGTGAGCCATTTCGAACACAGCCTGTCTTACTTCCTCAAAATAGATTAAAGTTTAAACTGACAGTTTAAAATGTGTAAAACAAAGCAGGACACAAGCAGACGAGGGCTTAAGGGTTGGGGGTGGAGCTATGTCTAATTTCTAGCCTCTTAAAATAGCCCTAGACCCAGGGTATGAAATTAAAACCAGCCAAATTCTGGTAGAATTTTGAGTGTGGCTGGTAATATTTTCTACACTAGCAGCAACTTTGGCTGGTAACCAACCAGGTTGTGTTGTATTGTAAAAGGTAATGTGGCTGGTAAAATCTGAAAATGGCTGGTGATTTTTAGAATCGAGTGGGTGAAAAAGTTAACTTCATACCCTGCCTATACCACCCTAACACCAACAGTTATCACTCAGAATATAAAGTTATTTAAAATCTTGTGGCAAAATAAGAATGTTTATTTGGTGGTGGTGGTGGACGGGTTGGTTGGGAGACTTGACCATATTCACATGGTTGCCTAGCAATGTACCTTGGGATTTATTATTAGTTTTAGAACATATCCATATTGCTAATATACTGTACTTTATGATTCTGGTGACAAACTTTTAATGCAACATTTTGTCTGTTCCTAAATTGGAATAAAATTTAATTTTTGTGTGGGCTGTGCCTGACCAAAAATAAACTCCTTAAACTCTGATATTAGGTAAAGCTAGAAAATAAGTAGAAAGTAATTCTTCCTCTGGAAGGAGCATTCATGTTTTGTTTTGTTTTGTTTTGTTTTATTATGTACTGCACCATGCCCAGCTTAGTTACTCGTTTTTACATTGAAATAATTTTCCAAAACACTGAACTGACTGGCTTTTGGGTGGAGTGTCCAGCTGAACTGACAGGTATATAGTTTTTACCTCCCTTGAACTTTTTGACATTTTGTTATGTTATGAATTTAAAACTAATGGGTTGAAGTATGTTTTTTTTTTGTCATCACCAACACAATAAATCCTGCCTTGTGTCAGTGCTGCAGGTTGGTGGTGGTGTAATGGCGTGGGAATGGTTTCTTGGAACATATGCGGCCCCTTAACACCAATTGAGCATCATTTGAAAGCCACAGCATAACTAAGCATTGTGGCTGATCTGAAAGGCATCCCTTTACGGCCAGAGTCTACCAGCAGGACATGTACAAAGTACCTTCTCCAGCTGGTTGCACAAACATGACAGTGACTTCAGCTTTCTCCAATAGCCTGCACAGTCCCCAGATCTCAAGCCAATGGAGCCCAGAGGCGGAAAATCCAGGTTCAGAAAGTTCTAGACCGTCAGAAATATGTTGGTTTCTTCAAAATGTGTAATTAAAGAATATTTGTGGATCAATAAAATGGGATTACGTCAAGGTTCGCCATGTGATGACAGTTTGACCTTTTTTATTCTTAGAACTGTTTGCAAAATAAACTTATGCCTCAGAGTGATAGTCGGATACTGTATTTTTATTTTTGTGCTATGGAGCTCCATATGTCAAGATCCACACAGCAATTAAGAGCAGAGAAGTTCAATATAACTTTTGACGGATGAAAAAGGTATTTTCTCATAAATGTATTGCTCTCCGGTGACCATCTTGTTCCCTTTGAAGGAAACGGCAGCAAAGTTGCCCCACCCCCCCAGACTGCGTACTCTTGACATTTCAGAGCGCCGGACAGGAGCGTAAGCACAATAGAGACCTTTGACCCTTGACCTGTTGATCTCACAGAAGCTACGTCGTGTCGTGAATAAAACCATCTCATTTTTGATGGTGTAGAAGAGGACAAAAATAAGTCATGTCCAGGTTGTGCTGTGAAGAGCCGCGCACGCCCCCTGAGCTATTGTGCTTCTATTAATGGCTATCGTTTAAAAGAAAACAGGAATTAAACAAACTAAATGAAGACCCTGGTGCTAAAAGTACTGGAGTCACAAAATGTCTATTTTGAGAAAATAAAATCCAAAAATATCATTGATCCATAAAATCAGCCATTAAAGGTTTTGCTGTTTTTATGCATTGGTTAGGTACCTTTTCTGTGAACAATATGTATAGGGTGGACTTAGCTAAACAAATACAACATGTTTCTATGCTCAACTTGAATTGTCTAAAAATGTGACTTCAGTACTTTTAGCACCAGGGTCTTCAAATGGTCTTTTTTCACTCTCACTGAAATTGAACTAATAATACATAATAGTTCTGTTTCCGTCCCCAGAATATTATTGTTACTAAATGGAAATAAAATGGAGATTCTCTTGTCCGTTCTTCTTCATCAGAAGGGCACATACGGTATATCCACGAGAGTTCTCCAGAGCTTTCGGTTGCCAGCCTTACGATGAACGTTATTCCAGGTAAATCTGAGCTGCTTCATTCCTTTTCCATAGAGCATCTCCAGGCCTCCTCACGCCTTGGGGCTTCCATGCTTTTTGCCCACCTGCGGTCCAGGTAAATGCTGCACACATGCCCTAGCCATCTCCACCTTCTCTTCTTTATAACCAAGAACAAAGGTGTAGTGTTGCTTTTCCTGTACTACTCTGCCGAGGAGATTTTGTTGGGCCTGAACACTCCTTGAATTCTTCTGAGGCACTAGTTCTGTCAGGGAAATTAGGACTGGCCACGTAAAAAGCCAGTTCATTAAAATGTCACTGTTTACCAATGTATTCATACAGTACATTAGAGAATAATTTTAATGTTTGTGAAGGAAACCAAAAAGTGCCTCAGGGAAAAGTATTTCAGACGAACAATGAGCTGAGCTGAAGCTGTCCCGGCTCCCTGTGTGTGGAGAAGGAATGGCAGCGGAATTTCTCCTCCGCTCGTCTCTGGGAAGTCCGGGAACGCAATGACATCAGCCGTAAGGTGGCCAGACGACACCCGCACGGATCCAGGTGACCCTTCGGAATGTTTTCGGCCTGTACACCGTTCACCTTTCAGGAGGCACTGGGAGAACACTGTTTTCTGATGCATGCGTGCCCAGATTGGTATTGGCAGGTTTGCCTGGGCGGAAGCACGGTATGCACTGTGCGTATGCTTGGAGAAGTCAATGCCGATGAACGTGATCGTGTGTCCTTCCCCTGCTTTTATATTTCTACAAGACCGTGGGGAGCCCAGAGAAGTGATTATTCACTGCAAGAGGCATATTGCCACAATGAGCATACATGGACATATTTATTTATTTATTTTGAATTATTTATGTTCCGGAGACCATATTTTAAATGAACGTATGTTATATTACAATTATTATGTTACTATAGTAACGGGCAGGTTTTATGTAATATTAACTGTGAAAAGGGAACACTTAAAAATGGATACAAATGGAAATAGTCAAATGTTAAGGGGAAATCATAATACGTATCTGAGAGAAATGAAAGACAGGTCTATCTGCTCTTTCTTTACGAAAAAAAAAACTGAAAAAAGACATTTTGGCAATATTATAAAAAGACATTTTGGCAATATTTATATTTATGTATGTTTGTAATTGGATGAAATTTGCGGCTTTATCTGTAGTATTTCTATGAGACTGCCTACACAGATATTGTGCTACTTTTTTTTTTTTCAATTTGAGAGCTCTTCACCCCAGTAGGCTGAGAATGGCATGCAATGGCACCCCAGAACATGAGTAGGTTTGAGATTGTAAACACCATATCTCTCATTTGCGGCAGCTTCATAAAAGGTGCGTTAAGGACTCTTGGGAACAAAGAGTAAGGATGAAGTATGCTTCAGTGTACACTATAATTTCCAAACCTCTCAAAGCATGTGAGAACTTCTATGCATACTCCATCTTGCATACTCAGAACGGCATATTATTCATCAGCTGCCAAAGGCCATCCGCCCACGTTGAGGCCGGGTCTGTTAGTTGCTTTTTTTAAGCTGAAGACAGAAACCAAGTCAGAAACAAGAGACCAAGGGCTTCATTTATAAACAGTGTGTATGTATGCACAAAAAAAACATGTGTACGCCACTTTCCCAGTGAATTTGGGATTTTTGAAAAACAAACAACGTCAAAACATGCACAAATATGAAAAACTGACCCCTGCATACGCTCATTTCTGTCCTTTTGCCGTTAATCTGAAAGTCCATACTGAGGCATCCAGATGGTCAGAAAAACATATTTTGAAGAGTGTCTCATCACAGGCTGATAAGTGTCATTACTCAATTATTAGCAACAATTTGCATGTGTGAAACAGGTGGATGGATTACCGCAGCCTTGCAAATTGGCAGGCGATGTTGGTGCATAAACACGCATCATGGTTGTTTTGGCACGTTTTGAAGACTACGCAAACGGTCGACTTCGGAGGGAAGCGGGCGTTCAGGGACCAGGGGGATTTCCCGGCCCGTTATGATGTGATGACGGGCTTCTGAGCCCATTTTCATTCCCGTGAGCTATTCTCTTGGAATTACGTGTTGAATTGGCCCAGCTTTACAGACAGCAGCAGTAGGAAACTGGGTCATTTCAGTCCCATTAAACATACTGACCACTGTTTGGTTTCTGGCAACCGGCTCCAGAGAACTGGCGGACAGGTCGGGGATATCAGAGTCATCCTTTAGTTCTGTCATCCCAGTTGTGCTGGATGGTATATTTAATATGATAATAATAATAATAATAATAATAATAATACATTCAATTTCTATAGCGCTTTTCTAGGTACTCAAAGTGCTTTACGGTTTAAAATTACACACAGTAAGCCGTAACATGGCATTACATAATATTTCCTTACACTGAGTGAACAGGAATCAAAATAAATCAGATCACGCTTCTGGTTGAGTTAAATTATTAAGAGTAGAAGTTTGCATGAAATCCATAATCAGATACAGCCCTCCTGTTCACCCTTTACTTTGGAAAAACACTTGAGAATTAGATGATGTGGGTGTTTGTGCCTTTGTAGCATAAACATAACATTAGTATAATTGTATCATTTTGGACTTTTAGATTGTTCATCATTGCAGGAGCCATCTCAGTAAATATTAATATTTTAGTGCAATAAGTGTACAGTGTTCAGAAACTCAACTGACTGGTCATTTTATCAGAAGGTAGAGATAAAGCTTGCAATACCAATCACAATTTGCATGGTCTTGATCTTTATACTTATTTCTTTCCTCATATTTCAGATTTGTTTTATGCATTCAATTAAAATAGCCTATATTTGAATTGATATTAGGTATATACATGCCTATGTTCATTTAACATACTTTATAGTTTATTGTTCATGCAGCAAACATATGCAGGTACATTGTGGGGTCTTGTAATCTTTAGCTTTCCTTTAGGCCTTTAAATGTGAGTTTCAGTTTCTGTTCCTGCTGGAGAAGTTGTGTCAGAAGGGGACCCTGGCAGCAACTGCTGTACTCTGCAAATCAAATGGCCACTCGGCAGAATTTCCTGTAAACAAACTGTGTATAATCCCTGCTTTCAGTAATTCCCTCATCCTCCGGAGCCCCCGCCTGTATGTGGAACTCAGTTAAGGCCTATGGGCTTCACAAGCTGCTGGCTCTGTTTTTACATTTCCCACAATCCCTTGCACATTGCAGGGAAGTCTTTTGTTAGAAGAAAGAGAGCCATGGGCTCGCCAGTAAATGGCTTGGTCAGTTTCAACACGGCCTGCTGTTAGCCGTTAGTCTGTAGTATGACTGTAAATGCTGTAAACAAATGATCACACATTTTTATGGGGCCATGATGCGCGTCTACAACATTGCAGTCGTCGAAACCACAACATTGTAGGACGAGTGATGGTAACAGGGTGAAACTGGGACTTAACATTCCTTTCACTTTGATAATATTCAGCCTTTGAATGCACAAACGTGGACCTTCTCTGTGTAATCATTGACAGCTGCCTTTAAAGACAGCAGTACTCTTGTAGTTCATACATTAAAAATATAAACATACTTAACTTCATAACCAGTGTTTGAATTTGACAAAGAAAATGATCCCATGGTCGATTCCTTTTGATGATTCCTCATTCCTAAGAAAATGTCCCTTTTCTAATTTAAATATTTAAACAAAGCAGCCCAATACACCCCCTGATGGTTCTGACAGAATGGCGTTCTTGATATTTCATTCACCTACTCACCTATTTTACAAGTATAGGAGTCCTCATAAGGCTTGACAGCAGTCTTTAATAGCGTCACAGTTAGTTGAACATGACTTTGTAAATATCAATATCAAGGATGAGCTGTGCATAATGAAACATAATGTTCTCAGCCTTTTTCTGTGGTACATAAATTAAAATAAAAACTATATTTGCTAGAGAGGAAGAGGGAGAGAGAGAGAGAGGGAGAGGATGCGGGAGGGAGGGAGAGAGAGAGAGTGAGAGTGAGAGAGAGAGAAAGAGTGAGAGAGAGGAGGAGATAGCCACTGCAAATGGTCCATAACTTCTGTGGATAACCACTTCCTTTAAAACCAACATGCACATCAGTGTTCTCTGAGGTCGTTTAGCTCTGTCTGGATCTCCGCAGTAAACCAGTGCAAAGTTTCCAATGACACATCTACTTTTCACTAAAGTATTGTCCTTGTCATTATTAATCAATGAACTCATTCATTTACATTACAATCATTTAGCAAGAGCTCTTATCCAGAGCGGCTTACAAAATGGAGTACATAAGCGTCTTCATAGAGCGTGCAAAGAGCCTAAGTTCTACTGAAAAGGATAATTGGCAATTGAGCCACTAACCATGTAATGATAACTGCACCACTCGTCTGAACATCAAGTGTGATCAAATATTGAATCCTGACAAGAATATTCATGAACTATCCAATATATGCAACTTGTTCTACAAATTCAACAGCTCAAACTGTAAAAAGTAATCTGCAAAAATGAAAGGTTATGTGTCTAACTTTTTTAATTTTAATGTTTTTAAATAAGACCACCCCAGAGCTTTTCAGTAAGATGCAGAGTTAACATATTGCTTTTGCTCTGAATATTAGGTACGTTATAGGGAGGAGTTGTTTCAGTTTTTCTGATGGTATTAAATAAACTAGAAATCCTAGCTCTAGTCTCGGGTACAGGAAGAGGAAGTCTCACCTTTATGCTGAAACCTTACACTCTGTGAGGGAGATCGATAACAACTCTCCCTGTGCGGCGTTGGGTCCGATTCCCTGCCACGGTTATCACTGTGCTGTGATCGCATCTCTATCTGTAACCCTCTCTGCTTTCCCCCTGTCTGTACCCCTCTCTGCTTTCCCCCTGTCTGTACCCCTCTCTGCTTTCCCCCTGTCTGTACCCCTCTCTGCTTTCCCCCTGTCTGTACCCCTCTCTGCTTTCCCCCTGTCTGTACCCCTCTCTGTTTTCCCCCTGTCTGTACCCCTCTCTGCTTTCCCCCTGTCTGTACCCCTCTCTGCTTTCCCCCTGTCTGTACCCCTCTCTGCTTTCCCCCTGTCTGTACCCCTCTCTGCTTTCCCCCTGTCTGTACCCCTCTCTGCTTTCCCCCTGTCTGTACCCCTCTCTGCTTTCCCCCTGTCTGTACCCCTCTCTGCTTTCCCCCTGTCTGTACCCCTCTCTGCTTTCCCCCTGTCTGTACCCCTCTCTGCTTTCCCCCTGTCTGTACCCCTCTCTGCTTTCTCCCTGTCTGTACACCTCTCTGCTTCCCCCTGTCTGTACCCCTCTCTGCTTTCCCCCTGTCTGTACCCCTCTCTGCTTTCCCCCTGCCTGTACCCCTCTCTGCTCTCCCCCTGTCTGTACCCCTCTCTGCTTTCCCCCTGTCTGTAACCCTCTCTGCTTTCCCCCTGTCTGTACCCCTCTCTGCTTTCCCCCTGTCTGTACCCCTCTCTGCTTTCTCCGTCTGTACCCCTCTCTGCTTTCCCCCTGTCTGTACCCCTCTCTGCTTTCCCCCTGTCTGTACCCCTCTCTGCTTTCCTCATCTGAATATTGTGGAAATAAATACATAAATGAGTGTGGGCTGCCTGTCATGTCTCTTCTACTCTGTACCCACAGTGTGACTGTGTCTGAATTTATCTACTGCACCCTGTGTACTGTTTACTGCATACTGTTTAGTACACAACTTGCAGTATGCAACAAAAAAAAATCCTCCATATTATTTCCCAACTATACTGTGGAAGTGCCGTAAGATGCAACGCCCTTGTGCGGCCATGTCACGCATTGTTTTTGTTGTTGATGAAAAACGTCAGCCAAGTTGCGCCTCATTTTCCAAACAAAGCTGCGTGCCATACTCAACAAGTATACTCAATAGTATGGAAGGGTTCTGATTTAAACACAGCCACAGTGTACTCAAAAAGTATACTCAATAGTATGGAAGGGTGCTCATTCAGACACAGCCTGTATCTTGGCTCAACTAAGGCTCTGAGCGTTTACTTCTGGTTTGCTAGCCCTGCCTTTGTGGCAGTTGACACTACATCCTAAAACCTAGTTTATCCTAAAACCTAGTTTCTACTTAAAACCTTACACTCTTCTGGACCTACTATGGCTCCTAACTGAATGTTGTAGGTTTGGATCAGTTGTGACATCATCAGCCCGAGTCCCATTATGTATGCAATTATGACATCATCAGCCCGAGTCTATTATGTATGCAGTTATGACATCATCAGCCCGAGTCCCATTATATATGCAGCTATGTCTCCCTGGATAAGAGCGTCTGCCTAATGCTTGCATGTAAATGAGAAACGTGAGTTGGTCTGTGCCACGGGAACCCGAGGTGATACTGAGAGGGTTCTAGAGGGGAAGAACCTGTGGAAGATACTCCTGTACACAATCACCCAATGGCAGGCTGCAGTGTGGAGGCGGAAAATAAGCGGGGAATCTACTCAGTATCCAAACAGGACGGAACTCAAGCACTTAAAGCTGATATATTTCAGATGAAACCGCAAACTGGTGCCAAGAAAAAAGGAAATAAATCCACTTAGTATAGTAATTAAATCACAATTACAAAGGCAGCTACAGGTGTCATATTTTAAGGTGCATGTAATTTAGCAATGTGTCGGCTATTAAAAAGGCCTGACCACGAGCACTTTGGTATGTGAGTTTCCAAGGCAACGAGGCAACTAAGAGGGTTCCAAAGAGGCTAAATAGTCAATTGCAGGTGCATCAGACGGGGGAAAAAAAGAAAACTGCTAAATGGTTTAATGTGACGAGGGGAACAGTGTCAAAAATGATGACAACATATGCCAAACAGGGACAAACTGCGCTGATACAGAGGAACAGCGGTCGCAAGTTGAGGCTCGCCAACAGGGACTGTGAGGCACTTTAGCAGGATAGCTTCTAAACACCCTGAAACCATGTCCTCAAAAATGAGCACTGAATTAAATGAACACCTCTGAGACCCCAATGTCAACAGAGACTGTGTGTCGTGAGCTTCACAAAGCTGGTATTTATGGCAGGGCCGCCATTGGGAAACCGCTTGTAGCCAAGGCTAATGCACACAGACTCATAACCTGGTGTAAGGAGCACAAAACCTGGACCCCTGAGAAAAGCACTAAAGTAAAATGGTCTGATGAGTCATCTTTTACTCGTTTGCCTACGTCTGGGTGCGTTTGGAGCAAACCAAATGAGGCCTTCAACCCACCATGTGTGTTGCCAACTGTTAAACATGGTGGTTGATCTACAATAGTACAGCTGTCCCCATTATTAGTTACTTGATATTCATATGGTGGTTCTAATATATTTTATACCATATATCATGGATGAACAGCCACTGGTTACAAAGAGAATGAAATGATTCTGGATGCAGGGGGGGAAAAAGAAAAATGTTACATGACTATAAGCATATAGAAAGACACAAAAGCAGAATATCTCTCTAAGCTTACAGATTAAAAAGCAAGAAAGCAGATAATATTTCACTAAAATGTGATAGAAAGAATAGACTAAGTCATGCTGCAATGCTGATAAGTAAATTATATTATTATATAAGGCAATAACTGTAGTTTTGTTCAACATTAGAGAACGCATACGCATATTGCATATCAGTCATTTTAAATGGTGCGATTAAGTGCAGGAATTCCTCACGGATGTTAAACTGCTCAGTATTTCAGAGGAAGACAGAAAGACGAAGCAACCTTTCATTTCCCAAAATCATATACCCACTTGTCATCGTTGATATAGTTCAGAACTCAAACTTGAGAAATGTTGAGCCTCAGATGACAGAATAAAACTTTAATAGCCTGCAAGGAAAAGCAATAGAGAAACCCCCTGACAAAAGCAAGATAGAAGAACCAAAAGCAGGAGATTGAATACGGCCACGCTCCATCGCGTCATTTATGTTAAAAAATGCATATGGATCGATGTGTTCTCCTCCACACCTTAACAAACACAAGGTTCTGTCGTTAGCGTGATTTCACAGCAAATCACACTGTGCGGTGGAACTAAACAGGGCCGTCTCCCCTGCTGCTCTACGATCTCCTGATAAAACCCCTGGCCCGGCAGGCTAGACCAAGCGCAGGAATCAGAGGGTTCACGGTAGCATGCGACAGAGGGAAGACATCGCAGTTTGCACGTCGCATTATATGGCGCTAATCAGAGAGCAAAGCGGATGATTAGACTTATTGGGAATGCAGTGCATTATTCCTTGCCCTTTCCAGGGAAAATCAACGCCGATACCCGTGCACAATGAATGCTCTGCCGAGGATGACACCGGAATATGAATGGGAATGACATAGCCCCTCTGCAACAGGGTTATCTGTGGCAGGCACAAAAACACAGCCCTCCAAATCCATAGATCTTGACTTGACCGTGGATGGTAACAGATTTAGGGCTCGCCTGTCTGTCAGGATAGCTAAGAATGTGATAAAGACGCAATGGCTGCACGGCTCAGCTGACAGACGGGTGGAAAACAAAATTGCAGCTGGTAGCATGTGCTTCAGAGGAGAGCTCTTGTCTATGTTCTCCAGAGCAGGCAGAGAACATTGCAGTAAAGAGACGGGCTTACAAACACAACAAGCCATTCCAAATTAGAACAAAAAAAAAAAACTAATTTTAATTATACCATGACATCCAAGATGGATTGCCTAAAATTCCTTTTTAAATATGATAATTATTTTTGTTATTTTAATATGCCTATACAGTGGTGCAAATATTCATACAATTTAATTCCCAAATCACAGTAAAGCTTTAACATTTCATATACTGTAGCTCCTGTTATATCAATGTCAGGCTAGTTCAGAAACTGTGTAGCTAGTGAGCTGAGCGGCGCTAACCCAAACGCAAGTGTCTTTGCTATCTTACACCCAGCGCTAAGCGGCGCTAACCCAAACGCAAGTGTCTTTGCTATCTTACACCCAGCGCTAAGCGGCGCTAACCCAAACGCAAGTGTCTTTGCTATCTTACACCCGGCGCTAAGCGGCGCTAACCCAAACGCAAGTGACTTTGCTATCTTACACCCGGCGCTAAGCAGCGCTAACCCAAACGCAAGTGACTTTGCTATCTTACACCCGGCGCTAAGCGCCGCTAACCCAAACGCAAGTGTCTTTGTTATCTTACACCCAGCGCTAAGCGCCGCTAACCCAAACGCAAGTGTCTTTGCTATCTTACACCCAGCGCTAAGCGCCGCTAACCCAAACGCAAGTGTCTTTGTTATCTTACACCCAGCGCTAAGCGCCGCTAACCCAAACGCAAGTGTCTTTGCTATCTTACACCCGGCGCTAAGCGCCGCTAACCCAAATGCAAGTGTCTTTGCTATCTTACACCCGTCGCTAACCCAAACGCAAGTGTCTTTGCTATCTTACACCCGGCGCTAAGCGGCGCTAACCCAAACGCAAGTGACTTTGCTATCTTACACCCGGCGCTAACCCAAACGCAAGTGTCTTTGCTATCTTACACCCGGCGCTAAGCGGCGCTAACCCAAACGCAAGTGACTTTGCTATCTTACACCCGGCGCTAACCCAAACGCAAGTGTCTTTGCTATCTTACACCCGGCGCTAAGCGGCGGTAACCCAAACGCAAGTGACTTTGCTATCTTACACCCGGCGCTAACCCAAACGCAAGTGACTTTGCTATCCAGACCAGCACAGGTGTCTTTTTAGCTCCCATAGCTCACGCTGTTTAACTAGCAAATGAGATGAGGAGTGGCCAGGATAATCTTTGGCGCATTGCTATCTTGAGGCAGCATTAAGCGCTTGCACTAAAACCACCACAACCCTGGTCTTAAGTCATGTCGCAGTTGTTTACATGTTATTTTAACGGCACAATATGAAGATAGTAGCCTAATGAGTTTACATAGGCGTGTGCACAACACGTGAACACCCTCCTGTCTGTTACACACACAGGGCATAGTGTGGCATAAACATATGAAGATTACATTGTGAAATGGGGATTCATATTTTTCCTCAAAATAAAACATTTTCTCTTCCGGAATAGACACACGTTGTCCCTGGAATCGCAGGAAAGTAGGCTTGTTTTCAGGCATTAAGCTACCAGTAAAAACGGTCATATTTTGCATTAAGGCAAAAGAATGCAATATATGTTATCATTCAATGTTAGAATGCTCATAATATGAACTTCGGATGAAGCTTGAAATTCCCTTGCCGAAGTTCATTGCCTGTGATCTGTCTGCTGTGAGCACAGACTCATGGAATTGATGTGTGACAATGCTTCATTGTATAATCAAACTAAATTTGTTAAACAAGCAAGCATTAAACCCGCCATTATATTAGCAATCCGCCAAGGTGCAAACACAGCTGGCTTTTAAAGGGACTGGGAGATGACACTCTGATTGGTTTATTGCATGTTACTCCCAAGACACACCTATAATTAATGAAGAGGCTAAGTTCAGCCCATTTGCACCTTGCGCCTTGCTATGCACTCAAAATATACACCCTAAATGCACTTGCACCAATGCGTTTTAGACCATGAGCTAAAATCCCTAAATGCACTTGCACCAATGCGTTTTAGACCATGAGCTAAAATCCCTAAATGCACTTGCACCAATGCGCTTTAGACCATGAGCTAAAATCCCTAAATGCACTTGCACCAATGCGTTTTAGACCATGAGCTAAAATCCCTGAATGCACTTGCACCAATGCGTTTTAGACCATGAGCTAAAATCGTCAAGATAGAGCCCATTATGTTTTCAGCCGCAGTTCCAGTTGTACTATTTTTTTGTTTTCATGTTTTTAAAACTTTGTTCGGACTAAGTGTCAAGACCCTCTTGATTACAACCTGGATCAAATTGAGAAAAGCATTGTAAAACCCTGCTTCTGTACCCGCCAGCTGAATGTTTATCTTAAAATGCTGGAAGAAAGCAGTGACTAATTAGAACACAGAACTCTACCACTTAGGAAAAATCTAATCTAATGTTCAACACAAAACAATGCACTAGTTTTTAAATGATGTAGCCTTATAACCTTAAAGATGTAGAGAATGATGGCTTTGCAAAAAGACACTTTCCTACAGTTTCCACGCTTGATTTACTTGATTTAAAATCACATCCTCAAGTGCAACATGAGAGAAAGCCTGAGTTTATTTTCTCATTTGAGAACAGCTTGTTCTGGAGGTGATTTATTTCATTCTTCTTTATTTCATGCTTTTTATAAATTGCAGAAATGATATCCCTAAATTTGTCAATGACAAGCAGCACGGAATGGTGCATTGCACACAATTTAGCAATGTAGATTTAAATTCGGTGTTAATATTAAAATGACACAATCTCAGCCCTTCATTGAATGCAACTTTACAGCGGATAAATGTGTTAGCTCCCAAGTTTGGATTTATTGATTTTTCTCTCTTTGATTACGATACTATTTGACAGTCACCTATTATCATGAAGCTTAAAGGGTAACTGCACTCTAGATCACTTTTTTTTTTGCTGTAAACATGTTTGTATGCCTACCTTATAATGAAACTTATTCATGCATCCTGTTATTTCAACAATTCTGAAATAATACTGTGTATCCCCACACTGCCCCCACCCCAATCGTGATGTCAGAGTACCTCTTTGGAGGTACCTCTACGTCATATGGATAATTGTTGTCGCCCACAACAGAAACAGCCGGCACCTGATTGGTTAGACCCGCTACGTTACTTTTGTTTCGCCTCCACGTTTTTAAACCGGAACAACGTGGTGTCCCGTTCAATTCTCTTATTCCACCTAAATAGTCCACTAAAATATGTTTCTGAAAATATTTGAGGTGAGAAATAGGCCATGCAGTTGCTGAATCTTGATTCATATTTGATGTGCAATGTCTAGTTTGAAAGTTTGATCCGAGTTATACAAAATCATTTGTACAATGTACGTTCATTTATGCAAATGACAATGCTCCTCCGCCCCCACCCCTCTCCCTCGCTCACCCCACGAAGTATTTTTCTAAATTGTGTAGTAGGCGGAGACAGGCTGAGACAGTGGGTGTAGTTACTCTTTAAGTGTAATCTTTGTGTTCACATTGCAATTTACATGACAAACAAAAGAACAGAGCCCATGGATTTTTGATAACTGAGACAATACACAGCTATATCATCAAGCCCGATTTTAAGCGCAGTTGCAAATCTGTTTGTGAAAAGATCTGACTCATGTTCTATGCAACTTAATCTTAAATAATTAAAGATTTCTGGATGTACTATAGATAAAATGTGTTGTTTTAACGGACAAAGATGCATATTTTATGTGAGTTGTATATCGTTCATGTAGTCATCAGGCAGTATACAGAAAAACAGCCGATGAATGACTGCAAAGGCTTGCTTTCACAAGCCTGAATAAAATACAAGATTCAGGGAGAATTTGTTTAAAACCTAATAATGTGCAACAGAGCAATTATACCTTCTCACATAAATTCATATTGAATTATTGTTGTTAGGTGGCAATTTCATCATTATATAAAATAGATTTTTTTTTCTTCCATTTGTACTTTCAGCTTGTATAAATTCACCAAATGATGCATTTTGAATAGCAAAATAAGTGCTCCCTTATTTTCTGACTAATGATTTGATCTCTGGCATCCTAATCCGAGATGCATCTTGAATGAATCTGCCAGAATTAGTTTCATCTTCCTGGTTTCTTTTTTTGTTTTGTTTTTTGTTATCGCAGGCGGAAGAGATATTTTATACTTTGTCGTACGCCCTTACGACAAGTGTCGAATGACGAAAATGAAGGCGTCGCACGACGTTTGGTATTTATACTTCGGGCGACCGTCTGCCAAGAGGGTTCGATTGTCTCTATGGTAACGAGACATCAACCGTTTGTTTACATTTCTCATAGGCTACTTGGCAGTGCTCGGTGAAATTATTGAAATTGCGGAGGTGGAAGAACTTTTAAAACGCATCCATGGCAATGAATTTAGGCGTTCCAGCTGGCTGTCCAATCAGACTGTGCGACAAAGTATGATGTTGTACAAAGTATGACGTTGTCTGCGACATAACAACATTCTAGAGGTGTGCGACACTGAGAGAAAAAGTGTCAAGCGACAGTTTATTCAGTTGGAAATACGTCATTTTCGTCATTCGACACTTGTCGTAAGGGCGTACCACAAAGTATAAATTATGCTTTAGTGCACCCACTGTCCAAGCCTGTCTCCGCCTACTACACAATTTTGAAAAGTACTTTGTGGGGTGAGTGAGGGAGAGGGGTGGGGGGTGTGTCCATCGTCATTTGCATAAATTAACGTACAATGTACAAATGATTTTGTATAACTCTGATCAAACTAGACGTTGCAGATCAAATATTAATCAAGATCAAGGCCAACTGCATGGTCTATTTCTCACCTCAAACTCTTTCAACATATTTTAGTGGACTATTTAGGTGGAGAGAGTTTATGAACAGGACGCCATGTTGTTCCGGTTTAAAAACGTGGAGCCGAAACCAAAGAACCATAGTGCGTCGAACCAGTCAGATGCCGGCTGTTTCCGTTGTGGGCAACAACAATTATCCATATGATGTAGAGGTACCTCCAAAGAGGTACTCTGACATCACGATTGGGGCAGGGGCAGTGTGGGGAGCAGAAAGTAATTTTCAACCGTTAG
Organism: Synaphobranchus kaupii; assembly: GCA_029718625.1. Taxonomy (NCBI): domain Eukaryota; kingdom Metazoa; phylum Chordata; class Actinopteri; order Anguilliformes; family Synaphobranchidae; genus Synaphobranchus; species Synaphobranchus kaupii. Next base: position 3,861,588 of record CM056380.1, read on the forward strand.
GGGCAGCACCAAGATGCTTTTCTACCAGTTTCTTATGATATACAATATTATTTCAGAATTGTTGAAATAACGGAATGGATGAATAAGTTTCATTATAAGGTAGGCATACAAACATGTTCACAGCTAAAAACAAAAGTGATCTAGAGTGCAGTTACCATTTAATGTATTTTGATCCAATTGTATACGAAGGACAATAAGACCTGAGACTCAAAAACTTTTAAAATAGCGTCTTATGCACTTGTGATATATATGGTTCCACTGGCTGCCGGTCGTGGCCAGGATCAGGTTCAAAGTTCTGACCCTGGCCTACGCTGCAACCAAAAGATCAGGCCCCTCCTACCTACAGGACTTAATCCAGCACTATGTTCCTGCTCAACTACTCCACTCTGCAGGAGCAGGGCGACTCGCACTTCCTGCCCTCCGTGACAACAGCTCTCGCTCGTCCCGACTGCGGAGCTTCCCCACCCTAGCTCCCCAGTGGTGGAGCAAACTCCCCACTCCTCTACAAACTACCCAGTCACTGTCTACTTTCCGTCTTGGTCTGAAGACGCACCTCTTCATGTGCACTATAGTGCCACCATATTTTACAGGATCCAAGATTTCAGCCATCTAAACAAGCCTAACAAATTTGGTAATACTCTGTTGTAAAGTTATTTGAGGTGAACGGGCAGAAAAAAAACTCCTAACAAAAACAATAAGGTTCCATCACCTACGGTGCATGGACCCCAAAACAATAAGGTTCCATCACCTACGGTGCATGGACCTCAAAACAAACTCTTTGGGCTCACAGACATCCATTGGAATGCATATTACCTAGTCATCCGATTCTACCCATTTCCAACGCTGCAACGCACAGGTGTGGATCAGTTCCATACTTTTATTAATATTGTTTTTTAATATTGTTTGTTTGGATTTTTTTGGTGAGTCTGCCTTCCTTCTCAGTGAATCGGGCACCAATTCCACTGTGAGGGAGTCCACAAAGCCAGCAATGTTTAAAAAAGGTATGAGAATAGTACCCTCACATGCAAACCTCTGTCATACGTCATGAAAGCATATGTCAGCATTATCGAGGTTATACTTTTACTGGGGGGGGTGCAGGCTTTGAATTATATGTGCTCTCTGTGTGCCTTATGTTTATATAAAAATCCTATACAGCAGACACAGTGAGGCCGTGCACTTTTTAACAGCCTCCACTGGTCCAGGGGTCATAGGTCAGGCCCCTTGTTTACAGCAATGAAGACTCCATTATTCATCATCATATTGAATTATTCAAGTATCTTACGGTAAGGGGCCTGAACCTATGTCCAAAAAAGTTTTTTTCGTTTTTCGTTTTCTTTTATGGGGTACTGAGAGAGATCCTCGCAATACACGGTGATTGCTCCAAATCACTGTGCACTATACACATTTTGAAAGGAAAGTGCCAGAAACATCCTCTAACATCCCAGACACACGCTGCTATTCCGGTTTCCACTTGTGTCAGCCATGCAATTCACCTGGGTGAGGAGGTGTTTACTGTTTACTCAAGATGGCTCGCAGCTAACTATAGATTCGTCTCATTTTCCCGCTGTTGTTATTGCTGTTCACCATTATCCTCACACACCTACGTTATGATGGAAAGAGATTGTCAGATTTGAATCTTTAATCCGATTTGTTCATTTGAACAAATAGCATTAAAATTCAGTTAGATAATGCAAAGGACTCTCTCCACTGCTGCTGAGTTTTGTCAATTATCCAGACCTAAATTCCCACTGCCATTACAACATTTCAGTCTTGCTTCATTCTGTAATTACATTGTTTATAAAATTATTTTTTGTGCGACTATTAATAGACCTGTAGGGCCCTATTTTCACAGTCAAGGTGCAATTTTACCGGGAACTGAAGGAGCTTGCGACTTAGGGCACGGCACGTCCAACTCAATTTCTGGCGTGTCTAAGTCAATTTGGGTAATTGCGTAATTGACTCCAAGTGTTAGCGCGACTGTGGCCAGTTGTGAAAGAGGCTGGTTCAATAAGAAGAAATTAACCGTGGGCGCGGTGGGGTTTTGGTTTCATTATTGCCAGATTCATTATCAGATAGCCCCATTTCTTTCTCTTTAAAAGGTCTGCTGGCACCACAACCAACTGCTAATTTCACCACGGCCGAAGAGCAAGTGTGTTATGAGAGGCAATGCTACCAGTGTCTTTACAAACCATTACTAATGATAAAGAAAACGGCTACCAGTGTCTTTACAAACCATTACTAATGATAAAGAAAATGGCTACCAGTGTCTTTACAAACCATTACTAATGATAAAGAAAATGGCTACCAGTGTCTTTACGAACCATTACTAATGATAAAGAAAATGGCTACCACTGTCTTTACGAACCATTACTAATGATAAACAAAATGGCTACCAGTGTCTTTACGAACCATTACTAATGATAAACAAAATGGCTACCAGTGTCTTTACGAACCATTACTAATGATAAACAAAATGGCTACCAGTGTCTTTACAAACCATTACTAATGATAAACAAAATGGCGACCAGTGTCTTTACGAACCATTACTAATGATAAACAAAATGGCGAGCCGGAATAGGTTTAATGAGTGCGGTTGCTTCAACATTCTTCTTCTTCTTCCTCTTCTTTTATTTCCACATACATTTCTGCGCACTACTCCTCCTATAGCTTTTAATCTAGACATGCCATTGCAATTTTACAATATTCACCTTGACTCAGAATAGTGTGCTTGTATAAAGCTTTCAATTTGTCCACATGGTGGCACTATGCCCCTCACCCCATTTGACCTAGGACATGACTGAATATGATGCCTGTTCCCTGCCCCCTGTCCACTCAAACCCCTGTCTGCTATGTGCCTTGTCCCCTCACTTTGCAAGCAGTGTGCGAAAGAAATCCTGCAAAACTCTGTCCCGCTCTTGTAATACAAGTTGTAGTTTTTACTTCTGGTTTACTTCCTGAAATTGTCGGATGAGTGTGCTCCTAAATCCCCTCAACAAAACCCCGGAAATAAGGGTTTCATACGGCGATTTTAAGTGCCCCCATTTGTGAGAAAGTCGCCTCAAAAACGTTTCGACGAAGTTGACTCATATATACGCCCTCAGTGGGGTGAAGGGATCATATTCGGTCATGACCCTAGAATTTTGTAGAAAGGCCTCTCCTCACAAGGAATTTGCCTCAAGAACCCATAAGCTCCGCCCACTTGGGTTTTCCATTTTTAAATTTGTGAAAACCACTAACAGAGCTGTTCTAAAATGACTAAAATGCTCTAAAATGACTTGACTAGTTTCTATGGTTTCACAACGGAAACAGCACGAAATTTGGTCTGCGGCATCTGAGGACCAAGCTCGACATGGCGTATTATTTTCAGAAGTTTTTCTCAAGCAATATGTCTGCTATGTTGACGTGTGACAATTATTACCATTGTAAAGCAGAGATTTACAGACTTATTTTGAGTGGCCGCCATTTATGTAGACCAATCAATGACTGAGATATTCAACATTAAATCTGAGTGCTTTTTTCGGGATGTTTGTAAGTGCTAAAAAAAAGGAGCGATTTGGTGACATCGTGGCACCATTTGTGTTGTAATGGTCATAAGGTTACACTGGAAAATTTTAAGACATTTTTATCTGGTACAGCTGATGCAACCATACTAAAGTTTATTCATAAACTTTACATTCTAGTTTTAATATTTATTTTCCCGCTCAAACTAAATATATTTTCCATTTAAATGAGTGCTAAAAACGATAAGAAATGGTTCCTGTGAACAATTCCGCAGGGTGAATATTCCAAGACTGGCCAGGAACAGGAGGCAGCTGGCAGAGACGCCCTCCAGTCGGCCTCTCCATCGTACTGCTGATGCTACCGTTTCAACTTAGCAGGCATCACTGTTATGAACCAGATGGGCAGGAAATAATTTAGTTTGAATTTACGATAGCTTTGTTTCTTTGCTCTCAATTTGTGTTTAATACTAATTAAAATAAACAAAAAGATGTCACTGCCTCAACTAAGTTTCATTCCTTTCAGGTATGTACTTGATAAAGTTGAATGTACACCAGTCCCTGCTCTCTCATGCACTCTGTGCCTCTGTAATCTCCATCGCAATCGCCACATTTGACTCTGCTCTCTCCGTATGAAAGTCTTGTAATGTGTCCTCTGTGAGGTCTATGTCATATCCGGGGCATGTGACTATGTAGTATAGAACACAGCACACCACAAAGAATGCACTGACTTGTTAAGGACTGACCGGTACAAACATATGAAACGACAAAGCTTCCAAAGCTTCTCTCAATCATTGACCTAGCCCTGTGTAACGCACGATTAAAAAGCAAGTGCACTCTGGGAGGTGCACTCTGGGCTCAATATATGAGAAATTGTATCTCATATATTTTAAGAAATGGGTGTTTCACCCTGTGAAAAAAATAGTATACTTGGGCTTTAAGTATAATCATATAAACTTTAATTAGGCTTCAAGTATGCTGGAATACACCATGGTATTTTTTTTTTTCACATGGGGAGTCTGTACAAACTTCCTTTTGTCTCTCATTCAGGTAGCTTACACTACTAACTCCATACAGATGCATTGGCTAAATAGCCAGAGTTGGACTGCATAACTGAACACAGCTTGCATTTCAAATAGTCAAATTGAAATAAACAAAATATTTCCCGCATCTGTGTTGCGTCCATGCATCCACATTCATACCGCCACCAAAATACCACAATTCGCATTATATAATATGTAAAATATAACAATATTTCATTTGCGCAAGAGAAAGCTACCAGTTCTACTTGCTCCCAGGTGCGTTACATGCTGCTGCCTGGGGCGAGCCACATCTAAATGTACTCTTATAACCACTGGAAATTAGCCCTGAAGAGATTAGCCCTGAAGAGATTATCCCTGAATTATTTTACAATATTTTCTTAAACATTTTTTCAAGCACAAAGGACTGTAGCCTACATATACTCCAGGTGTAGAAAGTTCAAGGCTTTAGAATGAAGGTTTGTGTAATGTGATATGTCCTTGATGATGACGTGAATTTTCACTTGGCTGATTATCTGGTAGGCCTAAATGTTTACATTTACTCCGAGCAATTTAGCTGAAGGACCCCGGACTAATGAACAGCCTATTCTTGCATGATCTCAATATTCTTGCCATAGACTGTAGTTATATCCAGCTCAAAAACTATTTTTATCACGGTATCTAAGGATTAGTCATTGTTCAGAGACACTAGGCTACTTCACGCATCTTCACGCATCTTCACATTATGTTCACATAACGATCGCTCTTGCTAGGATAATATAAAAGTCTCGTACTTTTTTTCTTGAAATAATTGTGTGACAGGTGGGTAAAATTAATACGCATCTTATCCCGCTATACATGTATGTCTTTTTCTCGGTTAATGGTTTCGTCTCTCTCTCTCTCTCTCTGTCCTTGCGTCTCTTGGTATTGCACAGCCGCTTGCAGTAATATTTATTTCCATATACTGTTCTCGTGCCATCATTTGTTCAGATTCAAGAGGCAAGGTCTCCTTCCAAATTATCCCTATTACTCTAAACCTGCTCCAGTGTCAAATGGCTGGAGATTCAATCATATATCACTGTGCCAGGCTATTACCACAGCTTCAGAAGCAGAGCTGCAGCGACGTAGTGCCATGCCTTTACAGTTTAGAGCCCGTCTACGATGCGCCAAGGTATTATACCCAATTAACCATAATTAATATTAAAACGTCAAACTTGTTTTCATTAGTTCTTTGTAATTAACGACAAAAACAGAATGACTCATTTGGGTTCGGCTTGCCAGTCAAACCGCGTTGATTGATTTGTAACGGCCAGCTTATGTTCCTTCGTGTCTCCCCAGGACAGCCGCACAAGAGATAGAGGAAAGACATCAGTGTACCGAAATTAAATGAGTTGTGCGAGCTGTTGATCTAAACACCACCATATTAGGCTATTTAAATCAAATGTGTGTTGTGTCCCCGTCCCAACTAAAAATAAGCGTAGCTGACAGTATCTAGTATTACATATTTGACTTTTTTGAGGGAATAGTGTATTTATATTAGAGCTTTTCCATTGCCGTCGGTGATTCCCCTCCCGACACCCGCGCAGTCCTCATGCAGATCACGGTGGATTGCCATTTGCTATGCCCCCGCTATTTGCTGTGCTCCAAGTTTGTTTATTTAGTCTGCACTTCGTGTTTGCGACTGTCATGGTTATCAAATGTTTACTTGTATCTTTTGATGCATTTCCTTGACACCTTTCGAAACACAGCAGCTTGCATGATGAACTTTTGTCAAAGTTTCCTTAGTTAGAAAACTTTGCAAGTTGAGGCGAGATGGCGGAGGTCGGCTAATGGCTTAGTCGCAGGAGCACCAGCGCTTGACGAAACAAGCAAACAAGCGCTTGACGTTAAATCTGATGGAAATAATCCAGGAGATGGCTGTATCTTCTTGTCTGTTATTTCAGCGTTTACTTTTGAAAATGTCAACGGCGAGTAAAGCACTGCTGTACATATCGAATGCCCTTCACAATAGTGTCGCAAAAATGAAGAGTTCTATGACTACAATTCAAAAGAAAATGCAGTGATATTAGCCTACATGATTTATAATATGTTTAAGGCCATGTATTTCCCCCACTTTGTTCTTTTAACATGCTCCTTTGTTCACAGAATTAGCAAACCCTGTCAAAATGCTTAGGCCTACTGTAAATAATGAATACATGATTGCTGGTGAAAAGTAAACTGCTCTTTGGTTACAAGCCACCCAAAATGCCTGTTCCACATTCATCCTCTTTACATCCACGTATGCATTTCACCAAGCATATGAAAGCGCGGATGGGTGGGGAAATAGAAAGTTTGTTTGAATGATAAACTGAGGAGAGACACGGAGGCGCAATTCCCATTGCGATGACACTGCATAGCAAAGTCGTTTTCAACACTTTTTTTTTTTTTGCTGTCAGATTACTCGTTTAAGTAACAGCAGACATCATTTTATTCCACGACAAAAAAAAATCCCCCAGGTCCACTGGAGCTTGGCAGCGATTTAAAATAACAATTCCCATCAGGGCTGACAAGAGTCTGTTAGCTTCGGCGCGCGCGGAACAGTACAAGACGGAGCTAAGTGCTCTCCTAGGCAGAGTGGCACCAACCGAAGAGGAAGAAATAGAATTGAAGGGGATCTTTTTTCCTGGCGCCGATCTGCTCACGAATCCGATCCGTCTCCATCTTGTGAGATCTTAGTGATCAAGGATATGGTAATGCCTCTAAATCTTTTTGCCACTATGCTGAGGCACTTTTGTCACCGCTAGCGTTCAGGAGGGAATACGATACATATTTATTTATTTATTTATCGTATTTAAACATGGGCATTCTGAATATTAACATCACGCTATTCCACATTTCTCACAGTGGGATAGCGCTTATTGGTAAATACAATTCCCATTATTGGCACCCCTTATACTAGCAGCAAAAACGAAGGCTATAAAAAGCTCTTTGCTTTTAATCAGCATGACATCACACTCAAAATATGAAATTATTCAAAAGAAAAAAGTCTTCATAAAAAAACTAAATATTTTTTCAAAAAAACATCACAATTATTGGCGGCGCTAGAAATAGTGAAACAAATCCTAATTGATGAATATTCCAATTCATATCACGTTTTTTAGCACACCTGACTCTATAATAGGAACTATTATGTGGTCACTTCCTGTTTCGCTGGGGTATGAATATGAGGTGAGAGACGAAAACCCCTTCGGCTGTGTCTGAATCAGAGCCCTATCTACTGCGTCCTGTCTCCTCTGTACAGTGTACTGTGTCTGAATCAGAGCCCTATCTACTGCATCCTGTCTTGTGTGTACAGTGCACTGCGTCTGAATCAGAGCCCTATCTACTGCGCCTTGACTCCTGTGTACAGTGCACTGTGTCTGAATCAGAGCCCTATCTACTGCGCCTTGTCTCCTGTGTACAGTTGTCTGTCAGATGTGTGCTGTTTAATATGCACTGTTTAGTACATGACGTGCAGTACGCAAAAAGAAATATCCTCCATACCATTTTCCAACCGTACTGTGGAAGTGTCGTAAGACGTCCCACCCATGTCACGTGTTGTTACTTGACCTCCGCCATCTCGCCTCAACTTGTTATTGAAGGACAACGTCAACAAAGCTGTGCCTCATTTTTTAAAACTTAATAAACCAGGCAGTGGCTGAAAAATACCGTAACGTCTGAAATGACCTATTTCCAGCATTAGCGTGATAATTAAGAAGTTTAAAGCAACTGGAGCTGTGATGAACCTGCCTGGAAGAGGAGGCAAGTACAGTTACGTCCTCTTCCAGGATCACACTGAACACCACGCACAGTGAGGAGGATTTTTTGAGACGCTAAAATTTCTCCAAGGATCACAGTTTGAGAATTGCAGAAGTTGGTTGCATCCTGGGGTCAACAGGTCTCCAAATGTACAATTAAACTGTCATCATGTCTTCAATTAAACTGTCATCATGTAAGCGCCTGCAGTTTACTAAGTGATACTAGAATTTAGATAGGAACCGGGTGCTATGGTCAGATAAGACGAAAATTGAGCTTTTGGCAATAAATACACTGCCTGGCCAAAAGTCACCGTTGTGCCTGTCATGCATAGTGCCCACTGTACAAGCCTCTGGAGGCAGTGTTATGATCTGGGGTTGCTTCAATTGGTCAGGTCTAGGCTCAGCAACGTTATGCAGCAATAAAATGAAGTCAGCTGAGTACCTGAATGTACTGAATGACCAGGTTATCCCATCAATGGGCATATTCCAGGAAGACAATGCCAAGATTCATCGGGCTCAAATTGTGAAAGAGTGGTTCAGGGAGCATGAGGAATCATTTTCACACATGAATTGGCCACCATAGTCCTGACCTTAACCCCATTGAAAGTCTTTGGGATGTGCTGGAGAAAACGTTACAGAGTGGTTTGACTCTCCCGTCGTCAATACAAGATCTCGGCCAAAAATGAATGCAACTCTGGACGGAAATAAATGTTGTGACGTTGCATAAGGTTGTCGAAACAATGCCATGACGAATGCGTACTGTAATCAAAGCTAAAGGCGATCCAACAAAATATTACATTGTGCGACTTTTCTTTTGGCCAGGCAGTGTATTAGAAGTGGGTTTGGCATAATAAGTGGCAGTTATGTAGAAAAGAGGTATGTGTATATGGTGGTGGATCTGTGATGTTGTGGGGCTGTCTCTGGGAACATTGTTAGGACACATAGCATCATGGATTTTCCAGCGGGACAGTGATCCAAAGCATTCCTCAAAATCACACAGAAATGCTTCACTGACCACAGAAGCAAAGTTTTGGAATGGCCATCCCAGTCCCCTGACCTGAACCCCAATGAAAACCTGTGGGGTGAGCTGAAGAGGAGAGTCCACAAGAGAGGACCAAGGATCCTGGAGAGATTCTGTATGGAGGAATGGTCTCAAATCCCTTGTTATGTGTTCTCCAACCTCATCAAACATTACAGGAGAAGACTCAGCTCCAACCTCATCAAACATTACAGGAGAAGACTCAGCTCCAACCTCATCAAACATTACAGGAGAAGACTCAGCTCCAACCTCATCAAACATTACAGGAGAAGACTCAGCTCCTACCTCATCAAACATTACAGGAGAAGATTCAGCTCCTACCTCATCAAACATTACAGGAGAAGACTCAGCTCCAACCTCATCAAACATTACAGGAGAAGACTCAGCTCCAACCTCATCAAACATTACAGGAGAATATGGTCACATTTATTCTTCAGCTTCACAATCAAAGCCGCAAAACATTTTTGGCAAAAAAAAAAAGCACTTGTTACAGTAGTTTCCCCTGCATCTCAGTTCGCATCATTTGCAGTTTGTTACCCATATTATTTTATAACCAAATTCTCAAACAACCTGGGAGCAGAAGCTTCATTGAAATTTCCATCCGCTCGAAAGTCAGAAAACAGGCCTGCTCTGACATTTGTGTCTAAAGAATCAGATGAGAAACACATATTAACCAGTCTGTTTTTCATCAAATGGCAATTTAGGAGAATGGTTGGACATGTATGAAGCGCTGTGCCATGCTGTGTTTCTATCTCTACGTTCTCATTCTATGCAGGATTCACTGGGCTCATGTATGTGGAAATCTAGACTCCATTTTGTGTGGTGTTTGAGAAGACTAATGGAGCAGAGACACAGAGGAGACACACTGTAGATGCGTGCTGCATGGGTGCCTATGAAATAAATATACAGTATAACTCATTTCGCAGTATAAAGTGCAAATTTCTCAGTGTAAAGTAAAATAAAATAAATAAATGTAAAAAATCCGATGCCCATGGCAGAGTTCAGTAAGTGATATCAATGAGTTTGACCAGACATATTGATTAAAATGATGGGACGTGAAGCAAGCATCTTGTAGCCCCACTCACAGATTTATCAAAACTCCCTTACCATACACACTCAGAAAACAATTTACAAATAAGTGCCTAAAACAATACACACGCTTGTCACTGCGATGGTAGCCTATTGGTACATAAAATTCTACCCCTAGCCAGCAATACATAATTCATTCGTACCTTTTTTTGCTTATAAAAGGTACCTATTATCCAGATTAGTACTCGGGGTACATTTGTGAAATTTGTTGCTTAAAGAACAAAACATGTACCTCCACTGTACCTTTATTTCGGAGAATGTATGAGTTTAGTGGTACTCTTTAAAAAAAAAAAAGGAACCCAGGCTAGAATGCATTTAATTTTTAAACAAAACGGTTGTATTGAATAACTACATTTGAAAGGCGACAGGAAAGACGGGTAAGAATCTTTCTAAGAGGGGTAATTTCCTACTGACATAGGACGTGTTATGAAGTGAACTGAGAAAGCAGCGCAATGTGTAGACTGTGCTCGGGTGCTGGGTTGCGTTGCTTAGAGGGGGGAGCGATCTGTGCTGAATCCAGCAGGCCGCTGTCTGGTTAGCACCACGGGAGGGTAGAGAGGAGGAGTCACTCGGGCTGTAAGACCAGGGATGCTACCGTCCCTTAACCACACGTGCGGCAGTGGTAGCTTCTCATAAATCACAGCAGCCCACAGCAACTCGTTTATCAACAGCTAGCTTCCAGGCAGGAGGTGTTATATTGACAAGGCTAGCCGTGTCTTTTCAGGGTAGAGTGTGATATAGGCAAGGCTAGTCGTGTCTTTTACTGGGAAAGAGTATAGGCAAGGCGAGCTGTGCCTTTTCAGAACAGAGTGGTATAGGCAAGGTTAGCAGCGTCTTTTGTACAAGCTGTCAGGTACATTTATCAGGAGCTTCAGTGACTAAGACTTCTAAACTTGTTGATTTTTCATGAGGAACAGTGGCTGAGGCGACAGCTTGGGAGTTTAAGGGAAAGACAATTAAGAGCAACTGTGGTCAAAAGTGTGTCCTCCGTGATCATGATGTCCACGCATTGGAAAAACAGACGAGCAACTCTGAATCAATTGAATGCAAAAATCAATCTAGGGCGTGAGCTGGCAGTTTCATCAAGAACTGACTTCACGGAGAGTTACTAAGGTTGGTCTTGAAAATTCTTTATATTGGCCATGCAATCCCGGATAAAAAAAATAAAAATAAAAACATAATACAATGTAAAATAAATACACTTTCCACTGACAATATAATAATTTATGTATCAGTGTCCATTTGGGAGTTTGTAGCTTGTGGTAGGACACTACGCAATGCATAAATGGGCATATCTCTATGGTGCATAGCTTGTGCTAGGACACTACGCAATACATAAATGGGCATATCTCTATGGTGCATAGCTTGTGCTAGGACACTACGCAATGCATAAATGGGCATATCTCTATGGTGCATAGCTTGTGCTAGGACACTACGCAATGCATAAATGGGCATATCTCTATGGTGCATGGTAAGTACTTCACAATGAGGTGTTCACACACCTGAACCAACAATAACATTCATGATCCACCTGGCTGGCTTTCAGGAAGCCACGTTACCTGAAACCTCACCGCACACCAGCCTCAGTGCAAAGGCACCGGTTCAGTCAGGGAGTAGGTAAGGTAGCAATGACAGTCAGCTTGAGAATTTAGCCTGTGTACAACTGTCACAAACAGTAACGGAACAAAGTTGAAGTTTTCCCGTCTACGGAGATAAAACGGGCGAGGACGCAGAGAAAGTGAGCACACATATTTTATATAGATTATTTATTTATTGTATGAGGGGTCGGGTGAGGTAGCGGTTAGCTTTTTGATGCCAAATTTGTGATGCGCCGTTACAATGATAAGACGGAATAATGAAACGAAATGCGTCGTTGCTGCCGGAGTGTTTTGTACGCATCGTGTTTTAATGGCCAAAACCGCAGAATGCGTCACGTGATATTTTCTATTTCGGATTCCCGTTCCACATTGTAAGCTTTATTCGAGAAGTCAACGGGACAAAGGTGAAGTAGCTCGATAGAGAAGATTTTTGCAGAGTATGTGAGGCCCATTTTTCTTTGTTGCTGAGGTGTCAGCTAGCGCCTGTGTGTTGGCACTCCTCTGATTCTGTATGGCAGTTCCTGGAGCAGTGCCACGCGCATACACTGTGCGTCTGCCTCCACCAAGCGGCCTCTGCGCTTCGCAGCAGCTTACGCGAGTCATCCGTCTTACGGAGAGAACAGCTCAGTCCTCTCGAAGATCATTTCTGTTTAAAGGCTCCATGGTTTATATGCTACCTCAGGTTATTACTGCGCTTTATTTATTTGTATTAGTTTGGCTTGACACCTTTCTCCAGGGCAAATTACTTAGCTCTCATTTTATTGAGCAACCGGATATTTACTGAAGCAATTCTGGTTTAGAGCCCCGCCCGGGAATTTGCACTTGCAACCTTCTGGTTCCAAGTCATCTGCTTAACCAGCCTGCACCTGTCATAACAGAAAAATATAGCCAAGGATGCAGTTAGCCGCGAGGCACTGTCACTAACCTAACGCCGCAAAGTCGGCCTTAAGTGGACTAATATGCCACTTGTGACATTTTTCACAAGAAGCCTTTTGGCAAATCCATTGAAAATTAAATCACATATAATGCGTTACCCTGCAAGACGTATGGCCGCTCCATCTGCTGGAAAACCTAAAAGCCACACGAAATGTTTATTGAAATTGAACAAACAGGACATGTTGTAAGTCATTTCGATGGATGCCATTTTTAAACTGAATGCAATCTAAGGATAGGAATGGTTTATTTTAAACATTAGCCACTCTGTTACTTGGACAGCCTATTTCATGAATCTCAAATGCAAACCACAAATGAGGTTAGGGCTTGGGGAAGTGGGCTGGATCTCATGACTATACTGCCACTAATAATGGACTTTACAGCCATGCTGACCTGTAGAATGCCACTGCAACTCTTTTCTACGCGTATAGATAGAGGACGGCAGGTATGTAAATAAGCTAACTCTCATCAAACTGAATAAAGTATTGTTTTCTGAAAGATTAACATCATTTCCTCTAAATTAGTATTTATAATTGGAATGTCTTTATATTTTAAAAAAAGGTTAATGTAGAATGGATAGTTTATTTCTAACACATCTTTAAACAAATACATTGTGACATGCTGTTTATTCCTTTACAGCAGGGATCTCAAACTCAAATCCTGGACGGCCGCTGTGTCTGCTGGTTTTCGATGTGTTCCTGCACTTAAGTGTTTAATTTAAGTCATTGATTGGCTAAAGAGTCTGCACACCTTGTTTCCAAGGCCTAAATTGGCTGCTGATTGAAAGGAAATCACAAAAACCAGCAGACACAGCGGCCCTCCAGGACTGGAGTTTGAGATCCCTGCTTTACAGTCTGTGTTGTTATGTTTCCTGTAAGTCCAGCTACAAAAGTAATGCACCTAAACAAAAAAGGCCCTTAAGTTCTGCTTAGTCCCCTTAGTCCACAAAACATTTAGCCTATGCCGTATACTCCTTTAATTTGAGGTATAACAATGAAAAATAACATTTCAGTTATAGTTATATGTACAAATAACATTTATATGAGTCTCATACAGGATGAACTGCCATTGCAGGACAGTGCAATACTGAACGCATACACAGTATAAACACTTGAGGGTTCTCTGAGGAGTGCTAGAGCACAGTTTCAGTTAAAGAGCAGCAGGGACGGGCGAGATAACTCTCTCAATGTAAGAGCATTATTGACGGGTTCCCAGAAGGACTTGGACTTGGATCGATATTTCCGCGTGTGCCATCGTTCACGCTACAATATCCCATAAAAGAATGAGTACAGCCCGGAAAATCAATAGAGCCCCTTTCTCCCCTTCCCCCTGACATGTACAGCTTCTAAAATGGAAGTGAGTTATAATGTGCTTTTTAAACTACATTTCTGATAACACCTAAGAGCAGTACAAAAAAGCACAGTAAGAACAGCCTGTACCCTACCTGTCCACACGTGTTATCAGGGATGCCCATGTATGTATGTATGTATATGGATGGGCGGGTGGATGTGTGGCCACTGCACTGGGTGTGGGTAGCTGTGAAGAGTGCACTGCAGAAACAGGCTGTTGTGGGCACAGTGGCTGGGTTTAAAAACACAGGGAATGCTGGTGTATTTATTTCCTACATTATGTTTAAGAATAACTAAGAGGCTCTTTGCCAGCTGTTTGTGTAAAAATGTGTCTTTGGTTTTGTTCACACACACACACACACACACAGCACGAATGCTTCCCACACATGCAATTAATAGAACTCACACGCATTTTGGACGAGAGACAGATGTATTAATGCATCAATGCAACATTTTATTGACCCATTTTTTCTCTTTTCTTGAATTTTGGAATGCCCGATAATTGTTGTAGGACTGTCGGGCGTACACTGGCATGCATGTCGACCAAAACACGGAGACAGCCAGCCTTCTTCTGTTCACTCTCCCAGCTGGGCTGAGCAGTTACCAGGTTTGAGCAGATGATACAGCCGGAACAGGCTGCCTAGCAACTGATACAGCCGGAACAGGCTGCCTAGCAACTGATACAGCCGGAACAGGCTGCCGAGCAACCAGAGGAGTCATCAAATTAAGCAGCAGCCATGAAACGCCAAGTCATGGAAGTTAGCAGCGGAATTCAGTTCGTCCCGTCGATGGTGACATCACTTGAGCGAAAACAGCCCACGTTTCCTCATGTTCGCATAAACCAACAACATTTCAATCGAGTTAAATTAATTCACGCGCAAACCTCAAATCTGTCGCTGCTAGCTATATCGCTATAACTGTTAGCTAGACAATGGGCCGGATTATTCTGTAAAAGTGTAAAATTATTGTATTTCACATAAACATGTTTTTTTCTTTCAGTTCCAATTTCCACCTCATAAAACATTTCATACCAAAATGAATTCCAAGACAATATCTAGCAAAATGACACTCCTTATTGCATCTTTATGTAAATATTTAGGGCCAGATTCAGTTGAGAATCACGCGCAAATGGCACTTACTCGCAAAATTCCGCTTAGCATAAGCTATTTGTGATTCAGACATTTGTCTTATCCGCTGTTTTAAGTGTCTCTCCAGTATATACACGCGCGGGGTGGAAATTTGATGAAAACGAGGGGTGTCTGCAAGATGCCGACACGGATTCAGAGTTTAAACTTAATCCAAACTTTGTTTGGAAAAAAAGGTGGTTTATGTCTAGCGCCATCAATGGATTATTATGAAAAATACAGCATCTTTCGCATAAATGAATATTAGAATGAGTGCATGTTATTTGAACATAATATTGGTCTTATTTTCCTATACTTGCAATTATCAAAGAGCTGTCATAAAAGGAAAATAAGTAAAAGTATGATTGACCGTCTATATGATACCAGACCAATGGTAGATGGATTAATTGATAGAGAGTGTCTGGATCATATTCGCTCTGACAGAGAGACAACTTTGTAAGAATTGTGTCAGCACAGCTGCTCCAAAATGATTAGGAAGCGCAAATTAACTCCCTGCAGTGTACCAGTGCTCCAGGTTACAATCAAGTGTGTGACAGACGTTTGACAGTAGTTGCAGTGGTTGATATGCTATTATTAAGGACAAATTGACTCCAACGGGTTTAGTTGAAGACGTCACTAATAATAGTGTGTTCAACCACCGTACATGATTTTATTACGTAAATCGTAAAAATGTTTTTCATATTTTTAAATCTTTTTTTCAAAGTAAATGCGACAATGTATTTGTTTTCCTAACAGCTTTTCTCAATTGTTTACACACTAAAATTGGTGTTAACTATTTTATGACCCTATTAATAAAACATTAAGTTTACGTGCCAAAAGATCAATCTTTTCAAAATTATAAGCGCTATTTTGCTTGTTTTAACACAAATTGTATTTATTATTATTATTTGAATTATTTAAACAATATAAACATTTGAAATGGGATAGTGGTAACCTAACCCTGATTCATGCCAAAACAAACAAACTTTAGGTGGGAAAGCACCCTATGAGATGGCTCTGTTTCATTGCAAAGGTTAAAATTGGCAGGTATAGGAGTGTTGCTGACCCTGCTTGGCTTCCTTGACCAAGGCTGTGTCCGAATCAGAGCCCTATCTACTGCGTCCTGTTTACTGTGTACTAGCATACTGTATACTGCTTACTGTTTAGTGACATGCAGTTTGTGCAAATAACCTAAAATAATACTATCAGCAAAAACCCAGAAATAAGTGTATTGTCTGGGGATTTTAAGTACACTACATTTAGAGAACATTTCACCTACTTAACATACTCGCCTACTTTCTCATCCAGTGTACTCAAACATACTCAATAGTATAGAAGGGCATTGATTCAGACACTGCCACAGTGTACTCAACAAGCATACTCAATAGTATGGAAGGGTGCTGATACAGACACAGCCCCAGTGTACTCAAATTAAGTCGCAAAGCAAGCACTTATTTAAAAAAGTAAAAACATGATGATTTCTATTTAAAATACATTGGTTTCGGTTAAAAATAGCCTATAATTTGGGCTAGTTTTGAGTCGCCATTTGGCTGGGAAGTCTTACAAGATCTGGCAACCCTGCGCCCCACTCTTGCGCTGCCATGTCACGTGTTGTTTTTGTGGTATTTGAAGGAAAACGTCAGCGACGCTGCACCAAATCTTTTTAAAACGAAGCTTCACGTCATATTTATGTGACCAAAATGTTTGTGTACTTCTTGAAGTGTGCTCCCGAATGTACTCAGCGAAACCCCGGAAGTAAGTGTGTCATCCGGGTGTTTGAAGTATACTGCAATTTCAAAGATTGTCATGTACTCTACCACTTTCTCGCCCTATCTACTCACCAAGGCTACTCAACAGTGTGGAAGAGTGCTGATTCGGACACGGCCTAGGTATTTAACCATGTGGCATTGGTACCGTTATCCCCAAACCCCAGCTGATCAGGAAGGAGCCAGAATGCTAGTTCCAACCACATTATACACATTTATTGAACCAATGCCTCAATATATAATAAAAAAAATGTTTCTTCACTGAACAAATGCCTGTTCAATATGCACCATGAATGTTTCTTCACTAAATTGGAGGTTTTTCTTTTTCTAATAAACAGAAAATACAAATAATTGTGTGGTTCAGAGGAGGGTTTTCAGCGCCCAACTTGTATATATAAAAAAATCAAATAAACAAAACAAAGCCTGCAGGTCTAGGCAATCATTTAGGCAAATAAAATAACGTGCAATGGTTAGCTAAGCCTAATCTGGCTAGTTGCCCAAGCGCAGGTGACACAGCATAGGTGTGTCTAGAACACCTTGAAAACAGCTAGGCTTACCAATGTCTTTATACTTAACCTCAAAGTTTGACAGTTAAAGCAAAGAAAACCACAAACTTAATCTTAAAAGGCCTGCCGAGTTGCAAGCACAAATAGGCTGTGGATACGAGGAGCGCAGTAAGAGGTTGTCGGATCAGAAAAGAACAACCAGAACAAGCCATTTCCTGCCTCTTTTAATGCCAACAGGAAGGGTGTCGTCACACCCTCATTGGACAAGCCAATGCAGCACAGATGCTCTCAGTTATCAATGAACTGGCTGCTAGACTCCAAGGCACTGATCAACAGCTGATCCCCATAGCCCAACAATCAAGGGCTGAGTTAAAGGAATCTCAAATTCAGTGAGTTTCGACATCGAGATTCTGAAATCGAGAAGGAAAAAATCGAACTAAGCGAAAACAAAAACATACACTGAACAAACTAGCAAGAACCACAGAATGTCTTGTACAACAATGTGTTATTGTGGTTGATTGAGTCGTGTAGGTGTTGTACATTTTAAAATGCAAGTGGAACCTTAACAGTATATCTTGTTATTATTTCTAATTTGCTGTCGGTATCCCAAAGAACCAGATAGCCAGACCCAAGAAGAGCATGAGGCAGGCCTAATGGTTTTATTCACCACTGGTGGTATATAACATCATGTCAACCCTACATCCTGTACATATAATCCCATTGTCTCAGAGAGGTGGAAATGATTGCATGTTGTTCATGGTGGTATATAACATCATGTCAACCCTACATCCTGTACATATAATCCCATTGTCTCAGAGTGGTGGAAATGATTGCATGTTGTTCATGGTGGTATTCATAGTTGTTAAAAAAAATGTCTGCGGGGTCTTTTTTGTCGTTTTTTTGTGTCGCCATAGACCTGTCTGCACGGACCTGTCATTTCACCTACAAGCGTACCTTCTGCATACCGTAATATTATTCCATGAAGGACGCCATTGTTGTTTGCAATTTGCATGCAAAAATGATGGGAAATGTAGTCTACAAAAGGGGGTTTGCTACGCTTGACTACGAAAGGCAAACGTCTGCGGACGTGTCTGCTCCCTGTTTTAAACACTCAATAACCACCTTTAGTAACGATACTTTGACTGACATCACGAAATTCAACATCTGTGACATCCTAAAATTAGTTCATACTTTTCAACACTAGATGTCCCCCTTGTACTTTGTAGCAAAAAACCCTGCCCATACCAGATATACTGTAATCTTACCTGAGAATATTCCCAAAGAACACAAATTTACTAACTCAATTTACCTTTTATACTCACTTTGCAATGAAATTTTCATAAAAGCATTAATTCAGATAGTAAAAATAATGCACAGCCACCTGCTTCACTCGTTCTCATGGTTTTAAACCCGCACGACACAAAACCCACATATTCTTTCTGTGGGAAAGCCGCAATAAAAGGACATACGGACATAACCACGTGTGAACGACTGTGGATGAGGGTGTGTGTTTGAGTAGTCTAAGAATGTAAGGTGATAAAAATAGATTATACCTTACAATAAATGTACAATAAATCTAAGAGCAGATCGTTAAATAATGTCTTCCTCGAAACAGAACTATGCAAAAACTTTCCACTCAAAAGGAGACCTCATTTGATTTAATACAGGGGTGCCCAATCTTATCCAAAAATGGCTGGTGTGGCTGCAGGTTTTTGATTTAGACCAGCAATACAGCACCTGATACAACTACTTAACTAATCATGGTCTTCAGTCAAGATCTTGATCGGTAGAATCAGGCGTCTTAGTGCCGGGCTAAAACAAAAACCTGCACCCACACCGGCCCTTTCCGGATAAGATTGGACACCCCCAAATTTATGGAATAGTTATGGCTGATTTCTATTCAGTTTTTGTCAATAGAACAAATTGATAGAGAAGAGAAAATAATATCTCTGAATTTATGTCTTAAAGTTTAAATTTCATACTAGAACGTAATGTTTAAATCACCACAGGCATGGACCCTGTCTTCATTTCAGCAGGGGGTAACTCACTGGCTGAGGAGGAAGGTGTTTTGCCATATCTCACTGACTACATAGGATCAGGACGGACTAGCTTGTCATTTTCACAGTGCTGGTTTCCATCATGTTTAGAATAGGGCTCATTCCCAGCACCTGTCAAATCTTCCCTTTGAAGTGTAAGCGATGAAGATTAAACAGATCCACGGGCTTGTCAGAAAGTTTAAAAATATTAAAACAATTAGGTTACCCAATAAGGACGTACTGTACTGGTTGAGATAGCAAAACATCCTCGTAAAATGCAAACCCTGAACTTTTATAGTTGCATAAACGTTTGGCACGACTCCTTTGTGTTCTCTTTCTTTTTTAACACGGAACAAATACCTGATTTCCAGATTATCGGGGTGAACAAACACAAACGGAACTTCAAAAGCTAAGGGCACGCGCGTGCTTCATGCGAACAAAGCGGGTACTGGACGTTTTTAAAAACGATTCCTTTATGACTACCGGGTCTTCATTTTGAATGTTGCAGCTCTGCACTTCGACCACAAGGTGGCAGTCTGTCAGCATCAACTTGCTATAGACGGCACAACCGGTGTACACTTACTGTTAACAGAGGCAGCAAATACATTAAACACATTAAAACATTGTTCTCCAAATAAAGAAAAATATTTACATCTAATTAAAATAGTTTGCCTGTGGCACAGTTGCAGTGTCGAGGACTCTTTGTTAAACTTCTCTCTGACCCAGAAATCACGCTGGAATTGCAGTTGGGTCATTTGCATTTACTGCTCTGTTTAACTGCTTGCCCGTGCGTCTCTCACAGGTAGAAATACCCCCTCAGTGCTCAGCTCACATCATTAGGCAACTTTGAGTTGACTCATATTTTTTCTATTAGGCTTCTCTTCATATAGTCATCTGGCTGGCCGACCGTGGCTTTGTGTTTTGTTTTCCCCGGTGCATCGCATGGATAAGCTGTTTGCCATTAGCAATAGCTATTTTCTTGTTGTTTTGTGGCATGTTCAAGAGAAGGCTACAATGAAGATTCTCAGTATCACAAGGTTTGTGGGACCACCCTCACACACTCGGATGGATTATGCCTCGTGGACCGCTTGCCGTCGTTCTGGGGCTTTCCATTTCCGTTTTGGCACCGTCCCCCGAGTCGTGTCGTCCGTCATTTAAAAAATTAGGTGACAAATTTTTCCGGAACAAACCATCGCCGAAACCCAACAAAATATATACATTTCTAATTCCTCAGAACCCTTTCAAAGTGCCGATAGCAAAAAAAAATAAAAAATAAAAAATGTAGATGGATACATTTTTTTCTTGGGCTGATTTTGTGGGAAGGAAAAGAGACGTTTGAAAGGGAGCGTTGGGGAAGGCGCTCCCCACATCAGGGACTGATGAAGCCGGCCTGGTGTCTGGAGCAAAAAAGCTCCAGCGGATTTTGTTTAGTCTTCCTCCGGACGGCACTGAGAGGCTGTAACAAGGCCTGGAGCCAGAGCCATGTGGGGTTTCAATATCTCCCAGGCCTCAGGAAGACGGCCCTGGACTCTCTGCTTCCTGTAGCCATGGTCCAGCTGGCCTCTCTCTCTCTCTCTCTCTCTCTCTGAGCCCACCCCCAAAGATACCCTCTCTGACCCCTGTGACCCCTGCTCACACCAGCACACCACAGACACCTTCAGTCCTCACTGTTAATTAGACATGAACTTCAAACATCTCTCTCTCTCTCTCTCCCCCTCACTCCACCACGCACACACAGGAGCAGTGACCTCTGACCCCACCCGATGGCTACCACTGAGCGAAGGGAACAGAGGTGACACCCCCGCCTAGGAGAGTGCGCGCGGTTTTACCCTGGTCTGGTCAGGACTGGTTGGCACACATCTAATCAAGCCTGATCCATCTGCTCCTCATGTAAGCCTCTTGTGTCGGGCTGTCTTTCTGAAGCCGGCGGCTGCTTTTGAAAATTGATTTGTGTGACTCGCCATGACAGGTGATGTCAGTCGGCACTGCTTATCATGCCGCGTTGCGTAAGTCGGAGGAAGCACTTTGTATGCAGCTCAACAGACAAACTTGTGGGCTCCTGATTTAGTCGTGGGGGTCACAGTCGGCACCGGCACGGTCCATATTCGATATCACCAGCTTTGGTAGGTTTGCTCAAGGCATTGAGGCTCAGAGGTGATGCTGGCGTTTACCGTTTCATGTATTGTCTTACGTCTTCTAGTCGGTTAGAATTACTGAATAAAAATCATAACAGCCAAGCAATGGCAAACCTCTGTACAGAGTCCACAGTGGCCTTGCTTCTTTTGCCAATCAGGCGGTTCCAAAGACACCTCTATGTGGGGGCCTACCATTCCATGTTATTCTGTGCATACAGGATAACTCCCCACTTACAACTGTCTGTGGGTGCTTCACAGTCTGTGGGACGACAAGGCGACTGATCCTCAAAAATGGTCAAGTCTTACGGCCTCAAAAATGGGGAGGAAAAGCACATCGGGAATATGCGGTCCCCTGGCATTCCTGGCTCCTCGTTCCGCAAGGTTAGCAGCGCTATTGGACCTCCAGCGTTCAGACTTCCATAGTAACAGCCTTCGGAGTGGGACATTTCCGGAACGCTGAGAGGAGGGGAGGGGGGGGGGGTGAGGGGGGTGAACGAGGAGCGAATCGAGGAGTGGTCTGCGTGTCGTCCTTCCCTTTGATGCTCATCCTGTTTACATAGTTTTTTTTTTGTGCCGGTAAAAAAAATTAAATAAAATACAGCAGGGTTAAAGTACCTCAGGAAAAGCTGGATTCCACATGGGCTCTGTTTCTTATTGCCTTACTTGTTTTTCTGCTAGTGCTAATGGAGCTGAACACATAAGAAAGCCTGCCTGTCGCTCCTTTGTAAGCGCAATAAACGTGGTCAGTGAGATGAATAGCGCTGTGTTCAGGGGTGAGCAGTCCTTTAGCGTGTGGGGTAAAGGTTCTCGCACGCGGGCTCCAAGTGACTGTCGGCATGTTGCCTCACGGAAAGCTTTTCCTGCAGAAAACTCTGGGCGTCGGTGGGGGCCAGTGGGCTGAGTGCAAGTCAAGAAGGGGCCACAGGTCTCCCCGTTAACAGACCTTGCGTTAAATTAGCTGCGCGTCGAGGTGAGTCACCAGCTTTAGACAGGAGAGGATTGTGGGAAAGACGTGTCTGTGTGGAAACTTTGCTCTCTGAAGTTAAGAGCCGATTGTTTCACCCCATCATCAGATTCTTTGATCATTCGTCATAGAACATCACTGGGCTTTACCACAATTTTAGGTCTACAATATTGATTAGCTCAGGGTTTCCTGAACTGTTGATCATAATACCCCCTAAAATCATCACCCTTTGACTGAGAATCCTCAAATTTCTAAAACAGTTAATTATCAAACACCCACTGCAGACTGCAGATTATTTGATATTCAACACATAGACGTCATAGACAGAAGAGTTTCCTAAACAAGACATCGCATATATTTCAAAGCATAATTCCCAGTGTTAAATCAACTCAAATTGAATTTATATGAGGCAATTAGAGATCACACGTGCTCCGTTAAAAGTACTCCATCAGAGTATGTACATCGAACAATATTGTCCAATATGAATGTCATTAATTGCAATGATTATAATATTAACCTATCAATCAAATATCAAACAAGAACTGTGACTTTGGTTTTAATACTGTTCAATATCTTCTGCTTTAAAATGTGTAATAAATATACACCAAATTACAAAGAGAAAGGAATCAATTTGTAAAATTCTACATTCTAAATGTTTAATTTTGCCTTAGGAAAATTAATATGTTAAGGGGTAAAAGGAAATTACTAATATGGTGAATTGTATGATCATGATGAGTTTGAATTAAAGTCCTTTTCTTAAAAGATATGTGAATTTTAGAATGAGAACTAGTCTGTTACACCTTCAGCGGTGGTGCAAAGCATGACTGTCACAGTGATACTGTTGGACTTCCATGGATGACAGCTTTCTGGCCTCTTAAGAGTAATTAATGTCACCATGATATCTCTCTTAAAGTATTGATGTGCCAGTGTAATGGTGACTCCTGCTCTGTGTTGGAGAGGTGTCCGACGCTTTGGCAAAACAATGGAAGAGTTAGACCAGGTCTCCTGTAACAGAACCAGAGAGAGACCCCCGCTCGGAGTCGAGTGTCCCGTTCCACCGACAGGAAAGGTGACCAGCCTCCACGGACTCCCCGCCACCTGCGACCACATTTCGGAAGCTCGGGTTCCAGGTGGGAGGGCCTCCGTTTGTCCTCCGACCTCCCCCCCCCCCCCCCCCCCCACCCCCCCATACAAATTTAATGCCGTTGTTTTGGGTTGGAGGGAGATTGGGTTCTGAGCAGAGCGGCGCTAGCGCTAACGCTAACGCTAACGTGACAGGGCCCCGCATCAAAGGAGGACACGCCGTGTCTGCGGGGCCCGCACACTCGGAGGAGAGCCAGCCAAAATACGGGAAAGCATAATTGGAGCAGAGGGTTATCATTTTTCCTTTCTTTTTACAAGCATATAAAGTGGATTATATGTAAGTTGATGCGGTGATAGACGCTAAGATCGGTTGAACAGACCGCTCTTGTAATCGCCCTTTGTTGGGATGGTTTATTTGTTGTTTATGCTTGTAAAGCCTTTCTTCTTAAATTTGCTCTCCTGGGTGGGATGCGTAATGTAGCACTCGTGGCAAAAATAGATACGGTACATGTATACAACTGCCAGGGTCATGTGACTTGATTTGAATGGTGTGATGTCACATGGATCATCATAAGGCACATATTGAAATATGAGATCCTTTCTTTCTGTCCAAACGTGAAAAGGATGTTTGCGGTCTTATGAACAGAGGATTAGCTAATCTGTTGCATTTATTATTATAATTTTTTTTTACATCAGTACCGTTTAAGCCACTCATTATACATTGCACAAACCACGTCTAAAGTGTCAATTAAAAATGAAAAATAATACAAATTAAAGATAATTAATTTAAATAATTTAATATTTTGTCTCGTCATCCCTGAGAGATACTGACCCAACCCTGCTTCTTTTGCTACCAGTCTTTACTGACCCAACCCTGCTTCTTTTGCTACCAGTCTTTAAATGTATGTCTGGAGATACTGACCCAACCCTGCTTCTTTTGCTACCAGTCTTTAAATGTATGTCTGGAGATACTGACCCAACCCTGCTTCTTTTGCTACCAGTCTTTAAATGTATGTCTGGAGATACTGACCCAACCCTGCTTCTTTTGCTACCAGTCTTTAAATGTATGTCTGGAGATACTGACCCAACCCTGCTTCTTTTGCTACCAGTCTTTAAATGTATGTCTGGAGATACTGACCCAACCCTGCTTCTTTTGCTACCAGTCTTTAAATGTATGTCTGGAGATACTGACCCAACCCTGCTTCTTTTGCTACCAGTCTTTAAATGTATGTCTGGAGATACTGACCCAACCCTGCTTCTTTTGCTACCAGTCTTTACTGACCCAACCCTGCTTCTTTTTCTACCAGTCTTTACTGACCCAACCCTGCTTCTTTTGCTACCAGTCTTTACTGACCCAACCCTGCTTCTTTTGCTACCAGTCTTTAAATGTATGTCTGGAGATACTGACCCAACCCTGCTTCTTTTGCTACCAGTCTTTACTGACCCAACCCTGCTTCTTTTGCTACCAGTCTTTACTGACCCAACCCTGCTTCTTTTGCTACCAGTCTTTACTGACCCAACCCTGCTTCTTTTGCTACCAGTCTTTAAATGTATGTGACCTGAAGGCATAATCATAAAACAAGGTGATTTTTTTTTTAAATTACAACTTTAAAAATTGTACCTCCTCCATTGTTAGATTTGGGTGATGACGCAGACCCCTGTAATTTTACTTAAGTAGAGTACAGTGAGCAGTAAACATTACACAAGCCACAGTGTGGTGTTCTGGATAAGGAACAGAACTTTCAACCACAGCTTTTCTGTTGGCGTCCAGTCAGCGCTCGGTTGTTTTGAAAGGCAAAGATGCCGCTAACTCCGTCAATGTAATGGAACGAGAGAATGCAGTTTGTTGCAATGTTAACACAGTTTTGCAAGAGGTTGAATTCACGGCAGCTGTACCAGCCAAAGGCGTCAGTACATTTTCGGCTTTTGTTTGTAAGACATCAAACACATGCCTTCTGTGCTGCAACACAATCTCCATTCAGAAACTAATTTAAAACAAACTTTAGGCCCGTCTGTGCGGCAGGTACAAACACCTTCAGGAAGGGCTAAGCATCACTGTCACAGTCATGGCCATCATCATCATCATCACCTTATTATTTGCGTTTATTTAATCAGGTGGGTCAACCCGGAAATCTGTTCTCTTTTGCAATGGAGATCTGGGGAATCAAAAGTTTGTAGGAACACGATGGGGTTGTAATCGATCAGATTTCTTGGGAATTTGACCAGCTCAAAGAGCTTATCCCTTTTACTCTTTGAATGTCCACACTGAGTCAGGACGCCGGTCTAACATCTCAACTGAAGGACGGATATCACTGTGTTATTCATTTTCTCTCTCAGAGTACTGAAACAGAGGTACAGTACGTCTGAATGGCTGCTAGCGTAGCCGTGGCTACAGCAACACTCACTAAGACTGCTGCAAACAAAGTTTCTGTTTGGTTCTGACGGATGACCACGGTGACCAGGGATGCAGAGTCAACTGCTTGTGACCTCAAATCGCCTGTTCCAGTTGTGTCACTGGCCTTTTGTGGATGTTGTATGCCGTCTCTCAGGGTAAAGGCTGGAGAGAGATATATTTTTGTTTTTGCCGTTTTCTCTCTTTAGGAAATTGCTGCAAGGTCTCACAACAGTCAGATACAAAGCCACATTTTAACTGATAGTGTAAAGAAGGCCACTGTCCCAGCTATTGTGGTACAAGTAAACCGTTTAATTCTTTTAAATAACATTTTGCGAAATTGAAGCCAGCTTTATTTTAGTGGCAAAAACATGTTATTTTCTTCTTTTTTGGACATGTGACTTTGTGAAGCCCTGTGTTCCCATGTTCTGTTCTGTCCAATCCTGACAGACCTCACTTTCTCTGGATCTCATACAAAAATAAAACAAGATTGCGTGTGTTCGTGCGTTCTTGCGTGTGTGTGTGTGTGTGTGTGTGTGTGTGTGTGTGTGTGTGTGCGTGCGTGCACGTGTTTGTGCGTGCATGAATGTGTGCGTGTGGGTGTGTGTGTCTGTGTGTGTGTACGTATGTGTGTGCGCGTGTTTTTCTGTTTACCTGCGTGCGTGTATGTGCGTGCTCATGTATGTGTGTGCCCATGCGTGCGTGCATGGGTGTATGTGTGTGTGTGTACGTGCATGGGTGTGTGTGTATGTATGTGTGTGTGTGTGTGTGTGTGTGTGCGTGCATGGGTGTGTGTGTGTGTGTGTGTGTGTGTGTGCGTGCATGGGTGTGTGTGTGTGTGTGTGTGTGTGTGCGTGCGTGCATGGGTGTGTGTGTGTGTGTGTGTGCGTGCGTGCGTGCATGGGTGTGTGTGTGTGTGTGTGTGTGTGCGTGCGTGCGTGCATGGGTGTGTGTGTGTGTGTGTGTGCGTGCGTGCGTGCATGGGAGATGGAGAGAAAGATTGGGGTACTTCTTGAGAACTTGAAATGAAGGAGGATTTCACATCAGAGCCAGTTTTGAAGTATGGCTCTGTGTTGCAGCAACTGTTCTTACAAAGAATATGCTTAAACCACAGCCTTCATTTCAGTGATGAAAAAGAGGCACACAATGTGCTTACCATGTACGCTTAAACTGCTAGGATAAAAGATAAGAGACCTTAGATCATTGTCACTCCAGTGAATATATTTAGCCTTTGTGTATTCATCTGTGTAGCTATTTCTGATCAAACGCCCACGTCCTGTAAAGTCGTTTGGAAATTTGCCCATTTCGTTTTCAAGAAACTGTCAAGACATTAGAATACGATAAGAGAATAATATCAGAATTCCAGAAATTCTGACCAAGGGAATTAAAATCTTCAGAATTCCGTGTTTAGTAATAGTTTTCCATGTATGAACGCTGTCGTCTGCTTTTTTTCTCTCGCTTGTGAACTATGTCGTGCTTTGCTAGCACTAACATCGACCAGCACAATTACACTACCTAGATCAGTGGTCCCCAACCCTGTTCCTGGAGATCTACCGTCCTGTAGGTTTTCATTGCAACCCTATTTTGGCACACCTGATTCTATTGATTAGCAGTTAAACGAGATCTCTAGCTGTTGAATGAGGTGTGCTTTGTTAGGGTTGGTGTTAAAACCTACAGGACGGTAGATCTCCAGGAACAGGGTTGGGGACCACTGACCTAGATGAAGGCTTTGTGCTTTGGTATACACGTTTTGTCCACGTAGTTTTGCGTAAAGCGTTCTGCAAATTCTGAATGGAAAGAAGAGACGACTGATTTGGTTCTTATTGATGTCTCCTGAAAGAGTGGGGGTGACATCGTGAGGTCATTTCACTTAAAGGGAACAGTGGTCCTGTTCTGAATCCACAGAGGAGGCCCGCCCCCTTTCCTCCCTTATCCTGGGTTTCCTCAATAGAGACGTGAACCTTGATCTACGTCCCATCTGCATAACTGGTGTCCTTGAATGGGATAGTCCCTGTTATCTGTCACTGAAAAGTCTCAGTTAAACTGTGGGAAAAGAGACCAGAGCTGAGCCTCAGGGATTTCTGTTAGCGCAGTTTGTCTTCAAGCCAAAATCCTGCAGCGGGCACCGAGAGAAGAGGCTTTTTTTTTTTTTTTTAGTGAAAACACGTTTCCCGCTAAAGAGACTGACTTCCTTAAGAACCGGCTGTAATTTGAAAAATCTGAGAGGCAAAAAGGCTGAATTTAGCCCAATTGCTTCTCTTCTAAATGTTGACATTTTTTTCCGAAAGCCATACCTTAAAAAGTTAAGTTTGTCTGACGTTAATAAATTCCTCTCAGGCCTCTCGTACGATAATACCGGGGGACAAACCAAATCATTTTCACATTAAAAGGCATCTGCAACATGTTTCCATGTACAAACGAATATAAGCTTTCACAATACATTCTGCCAGAGTTCATATTTCACTTTGGCCGAGTTCGGTTACATGTTTCATATTGGCTTTTCAGCACTTCAAAAAAGACGTACGACTTTATTTCAGTTTCAAGCACTACGGAATCTGAGACGCAAAAAACAGAGTAGAAACATTTTTATATTTTCACACAGCCAAAACTGTATAATGACATAGAATAACAAAGGCCTATCTTACAAGCCAGGGAAGTGTGAACCATTTTCACACACCATTTATTTTTTTATTCATGATTAGGGTCAGTTTTCATGCAGCTTCTTGAGGCTATGATTTCTCCGAGTTCCTGTAGTGACTCCACTGCACTGAAGCTCTGCACCTTCTCCTCTGCCAGACCATCGCTGGCGAGATGCACACCATGTTCTGACCACACAGACTCTGTCTAACAAAGTTCAAACTGATTTACACACGAGGGGTAATTTGAATTCAACCGAAAGAGGTCTTGCAAGCCTACCAGGCCACTTTATCATAAGTGTCCCCCATAATGGCTACCAAATGTTCCACTTCATCCGACTATGATTTTCACATTAGCTTCTCACATGGAAACAAGCTATCGAGTGAACGGAGTGTAAAACCCTGTTCTAAAGCCTTCCTGTCCCGTACGCTGGGATGCATGTGGAAGGGGAAGCTGGGGGAAGCTGGGAGGCAGAAAGGGGTTTAAACGGGATGAAGTAGGGGATTCATCTGACACCCGATTTACCCACATTGTTACATGGGCCGAATCTGGTTACTAACCTGTTTAGATTCAAAAGGCATAGCAAAGAAAACACACAGGAACAGGAAGGGAGGGGCATTCTCCAAATGACAGCATTCACACCGCTGGGGCTTCTGGGAGATAGAATCAAGAGCAGGCAGTTTGGGAAGCGCAACAGATAGCAATACGGGCACTAATTCAATATTACGCAACACAAGATTAAGCAACCTCACCAGGAATTTTCCATAGCTTCTATAGCTGAAAAACTATGAGCACAGAGATTGAAAGTTTATGCATTCACTAAATATATATAGGTCCTATATTACAGAGATAAAAAGGAGGCGTGATCTAACATAAAAAGTTACAACAGACACACCCGCAGACACACACACACACACACACACACACACCCGCAGACACACACACACACACACACACACACCCGCAGACACACACACACACACACACACCCGCAGACACACACACACACACACACACTTTTCTGAGAGGCAAAAGAATTGGAGACCGCTCAGCTCCCAACTTTACAAGCATTACAGAAAACCATCAGTTTTTTTTGCAGAAATAACTTTCAAGTTTAACAAAACTTCTTGTAAGCACTGAACAGTTTCTAATATTGCCTAGGATGAATTCTGAACCTCTTTTCTTTACAGAATTGTCCACAGCACTGTATGTGTATAGTATTGTCCACACACCAATGTTGCACTAACACATACTGTGCTGGGAAATACATTTTTTAGGTCATATCTATGTATGTTTGAAATGAAAGAATGAACTTAGAATTTGATTGTGGCAGGTTATTTTACTTTTCTCTTAGTCTTTATTCGGAAGCCGTATTAATCACTGTGGAATGTGCATTACTTTGAGAGCATCAGAAGGCCTACACTATGAAACTTCCAAACCGTAGCAAACGCCGCGTCGCGATTATCGCAACCCCGCGCTCCTCGCTTCATACTCTTGAACACAATAAGTCATGACAGGCAGAGTTAAAATGGCCTCAGATCCTCTCGCCGACAGTGCCGGAGGAGGAGTGTGGTGGGGCTTCGTTTCATTCCATGCCAAGGATTCACACCAGCAATTTGACCTGTCAGTCTGGCCATGAATCACACTCAAAGAGAGATGATTACAGTGTGGGAGATTTATTGGAAACACATAAGCCACAGTTTCATCCACAGGAGAGCTGGAATAGCCCTGAGGGGCTGTTTGAAGGAGAGAAGGGGTAAAATGTTTTTTTTTTTTTGTGATCCAGTGTTTTTGGGTTCATTGCTGAAGTATTATATGGCCCCGTTCTCATTTCTTAAACACGTCAGTGAGGTGTGTGGCTTTTGCAAATCCCTTTTCCCAAGTCGGGTAGATTAAGGATCACTCTTAACCAATCAAATTACGCAAAATAAATCTTTAAAAGCTATAGGCTTTTCTCACTTTTCTAAATATACCCTTTTTAAAAGATCTAACAGGATTTAGCACTGTACTACAGGATGGTGTATATCCCAGCATAAACTGACCTCTCTTTTAGGACAGTTAAGGTTTTACGTAAGCTGCGTGTTTAAGAGTAAACTCTATTCAAACTTGTTACGCAACTGGTAAATACTGACTAAATGCTGCCTTAAAATGAATATTCAATTTAGGACAGTGTATAGAATTACAGCACTTATTATATATAATTATTCAGACACGACATTGTTTATTCTTTATGGTGGTGACATGACAATGGTGTAAAGGGCATTA
Source organism: Synaphobranchus kaupii (assembly GCA_029718625.1). Taxonomy (NCBI): domain Eukaryota; kingdom Metazoa; phylum Chordata; class Actinopteri; order Anguilliformes; family Synaphobranchidae; genus Synaphobranchus; species Synaphobranchus kaupii. The sequence continues at coordinate 3,892,796 of CM056380.1, forward strand.
TAAATGACTCATAATTCTAAATGTTGCTAGGAACATAGTTACATAGTTTTCAAAACTGTACGATAGAGCTACACAACACTCAGAACACTAATATGTTAAAATGCTGCACTATATTGTAATATTAGTTAGGGGGAATTACATCTGGATGCTATTTCTGGCCAGAATGCATATTGTGTTGTTCTTTTTCTGTAAAAAATAACAAATGTATATGGACTGGCCAGAGGTAAAGATTGCAATCCATTTGTTATGTATTATGTACAGTGGAACACTGAATTAGATTAGTGGAGATTAAGCCATCTGTCCTCGTACACGCAACCATATCTGCAAATTCCTTCGTTTCCTGGGATGAAGTGACTGAACCGCATCAAAGACTGGGACCAGAGGAAACGGGCCTTTGTTCAGAATGAGGTTTGAGTTTGTCGTCGTCGTCGTCGTCGTCTCCGACGGCCGTAAACCTCAATGCGCTTCTCTGCTGGTATGAGCTCTGGAGAGCGGCACTCTGCGGCCTCGGCTGGAGTGTATGACAAAGGACCTCCTTGTGGGGACCTCCTTATGAGGACCGAGTTCTGCGGTGCCCTGTTTCTCCAGCAGCCACAGCCCCCAGAGGCGGGGGGGGGGGGGGGGAAAGTCCAGTAAAACGTGCGGTTACCGACGAGGTACCTGGCTGTTGTTTAAAAAAAGCAGATCACACGGCGAAGCTGCCCAGAGTTAACTGCTTATTTGGGGCTGCCGATGCACTTATCAGAGTTGACACTAATCTGAAGGCATGTGATCAAAGCTTTCACTGCCCAATTTGTGACGCCCCACCCCTCCACAGCCCTAAACTGTCACTCCTCTCACGAGCACTCGTTTCCTCCATGACAAATAAAAGATACACAAAAACACACACACACACACAAAAAAAATAAAATAATAAATTAATGTATTATATATACATACCAGCACACACACACACACACACACACACAGGCACCCACACATGACCGAACAGGAGCACGTGGACACGCACACAGACACACAACTGCACACATACACAAACACACACACACACACAAACACAAATACACACAGAAATATGCCAGCACACATGCATGCACACACAGGTACGCACACGCATGCGCGCGCGCACACACACACACACACACACACACAAATACACTCAAATACACACATAAATATGCCAGCACGTACACATGCAAACACACACAGGCACAGGCACACGCGCGCGCACACACACACACACACACACACACACACACACACACACCTCTCTGAGTGCAGAAGAATTGGAGACAGCTCAGCTCCCAACCCTGAGCTTGTCTGGACAGCCCCTGACACATCTTAAAGAATCCCAGTTAAGTCACTGCATTAACAGGCAGAGTTCACCACTACTTACCATGTGTCTAACTGCCAAGATAATTGTGTGCCAATTACCTGTCACCTCTGACAGCATCTGCACCCACGGTTCTTTCATAGTCTCACACATTTAATTAAGTAAAACTTTATATATTTATTTATTTGAGTACATAATTCTCACCATTGAAGTACACTTCAGCAAGAGGCCATGATCACATCTGAGGGTTTTTTTTTACGGTTTGACAACAAAACTCTTTGTGACAATTTAAAGTTATGCCAGGTAAACATTTCATTAGATTTGATTTTTTTCATTCAAAAACCACATGATCACATGATTTACTCATAGATGTTATAAAAATTATTGAGGATAAACACACAAAGAAAGTCCAAAGGATTATTTTCACTGTGGAGAAAATATATAAATATATCCTTCTATCAGTCTAAAACAAGCAGCATAACAAGGCAAGTTTAGCTTGTCAGCGCAGCAATTAAAGTACTAATCAGTACAAATAACTCTAATATGTTAATACATAAAACATATTAAATCAGTCAAGGTTTCATAAATAAACAGGCTATGTGACTGGAACTGACCGTTCTGTGTGACTGAACCTGACTGGAACGCAGTATAAGTCAGTTTTGTATAGCAGCCGTCCACACTGTGGTGGCTCAACAGTGGCGTCTCTTGAGTTCGGACTTACCCCCTCCCTCCCAACCTCTTCTCCCTAACAGTGTTTTGACATTATGGGATGGCAGGAGATCTAACAGTGCAGTACAGTGTTATTTTATTATTATATCCTCCACACACTCTGTGTTTCGCAAGTTTCACTCATATATTGCCAATTGGAAGATAGCTGAAGTTTACAAGGTACACAGTTCATTTTATCCCTCATTTTATCCCAAGTCCTCTCCAAACAACTGGGGTGAATTTCACAGACACAAACATCTTCACCCAAGTTTTATATTTAACCATTAAAATGATCATGACTCTTATTAACCACTATCTGTTAACAATCGAGATATTAATAGTATAATCAATAAGTTAAATTACTCCATAATGATCAGCAACTAATTCCCTATCCAGTTTATTTACACTGTAAAATTATTCCACATTTTATGTAACGTTCCGTTCCCGTCCTGTCCGTTTTCCATGTTTTCCTTGTTTCCTTCCGTGTCATGTTGGATCCCTTGTCCGTGTTTCCCTCCTGGCTGTGGACTGGGCGTCTCCCTCGGGTACTTTTGGTTTCATTTTCCACTTTAGCTTCCGCCTATCACTCGCCCCTCTCGTTACTCACATTCCTCACTGCTGTGCTTCGGCAATCACTCCTGATTTAACATCACACCTGTTTCTCGTTTTCTCCTTCACTTCCTGCACCATTTAAACCCCTGGCTGGCTGCTATTCAGCGCCAGTTCGTTGACTAACCTACCGTGTTTGTTTCGTATCCCGTTTCTGGTCCAGTGTTTGTGAGCCTGCTGGTTCATACCTGTTCGCCTGGTTTCCTGACTGGTAGCTATCTCTGCTAAACTTTCGCTGCTGCATGCATTTACCTGTTTCCCTTCAAAACCTCCAGACGCCGCAGTTCCAGTCTTCCCGCAGCTGTGTTTGTCCTCCCCGTGTTACGTACCTCCCGTACTCGTGTTGCGGTACCAGGACCTCTGCATGCCAGCCGGCTTACGCCAGTATTGCCCGAGCTACGCCGCACCTTCCAACTCGGCGGTGCATTCACCAGCTACAGTCCTGTCACAACACCCTGCCTTTAACCTCTGCTTTCTGCCCGGTTACTCAAGCTACCCGGTCCAGTTTCCAGTCCTGTTCCAGCCCAGTCCCGATCCAGTTTCCTGTCCAGCTCCAGTCCAGTTTCCAGTCCAGCTCCAGTCCAGTTCCGGTGTTTTAGACACCTCCGTTCAAGTCCAGTTCCGGCTTGGAACAAGTTCCGTGCCGTCCCCTGTGTTCCTGAGTGGACCTTCCGGTCCAGTTTCCAGTCCAGTTCCAGTCCAGGTCCGGTGTTTCATACACCTCCGTTCAAGTCCAGTTCCGGCTTGGAACAAGTTCCGTGCCGTTCCCGTTTCCTGAGTGGACCTCCCGGTCCAGTTTCCAGTCCAGTTCCCAGTCCAGTTCCAGTCCAGTTCCGGTGTTTTATACACCTCCGTTCAAGTCCAGTTCCGGCTTGGAACAAGTTCCGTGCCGTTCCCGTTTCCTGAGTGGACCTTCCGGTCCAGTTACCAGTCCAGTTCCGATCCAGTTTCCAGTCCAGTTCCGGTGTTTTAGACACCTCCGTTCAAGTCCAGTTCCGGCTTGGAACAGTTCCGTGTTTCTTCAAGTCCAGCTCCGGCTTGGAGCAGTCCTCAGTTGGACGCTATCCTGTGTTAACTAACTAACCTGTTTTGCTCCCGTGTACAGCTTTGGGACCACCCCAACGCTTAATAAAGTTCCACTTTCTGTAATCTGTCTCCTGGTCGTTGCACTTGGGTTCGTCCCGTATCAGGATCGTAACAGAACGAACTGGCCAACAATATGGACCCAGCCGATCTGGAACAGATTCGCCACGCCTTCTCCTGCCAAACTGCGATCAGCGACCAACAGGGTCGCCGTTTGGATGATGTGCTGGAAGTAGTTAGGGGCATCACGGAGCAAGTATCCCAACTTTCGCTCCACCAACCGCTACTACGGATTCCAGCCAACCCTACTCCTTCCTCTCCCGAACCCCATCCGGAGGCACCGGCTCCCACTTCCAGCCGTGAGCCCCGTGTACAACACCCCGAGTTATATCGCGGGGGGTTGGGGAGATGTCGTGAATTTCTACTTAAATGTGACATAGTGTTTCGGATGCAGCCCTCCTCCTTCGCCTCTGACTCCAGCAAGATCGCGTTCATTATGAGCAGCCTGGGAGGGAGCGCCCTGGAGTGGGCTACATCCATCTGGGACAGCCAGGCTCCGTTATGCAGCAACTTCGCAGCCTTTACGGCAGAGATGCGACGTGTGTTTGAACACCCGACCTGTGGACGTGACGCTACCCAGCGTCTGCTTCAAGTTCGCCAAGGCAACCGCAGTGTCGCAGAAATGGCCATTCAGTTTCGTACCCTCGCCGCGGAGTCAGGATGGAATGACGCCTCCCTCCAGGGGGCTTTCCGCCAAGCTCTCAGCGAGGAACTCAAGGACCAGCTTGCCACTCGGGAGGAATCCAACTCCCTTAATAGCCTCATCAGCCTCGCTATAGCCATCGATAATCGTCTCCGCATCCGGGCCCGGGAGCGGGGAGGAAGTTCCGGGCGTCATTCGCCCTCCGTCGTCTCTAATGTTCATTCACACTCCATCACTGGATCTCGGGCGCCTACGGGCGGGTCCGAGGAAGAGCCCATGCAACTGGGCAGAGTTGCGGTCAATCCCGAGGAGCGTCAGCGCCGTCAGCGCACCAGATCCTGTTTCTATTGCGGCAAGCCTGGCCATCAGATCGCCTCCTGTCCCATTCGCCCAAAAGAAGGGGCTCGCCAGTAAGACTGGGCGTACTGACGAGCCCCATCGTCCCCAACCATGCTGCCCAGGACCGCCTCATGTTCAAGGCTACTCTCCTTTGGAAGGACAAGACCCTATCTTCTTCGGCCCTAATTGACTCCGGAGCTGACGCCAGCTTCATGGATATCACCTTCGCCAGGAGGGCCGGCATTCCCACGGAACGTCTCACTTCACCCATTTCAGCTCTAGCTCTGGACGGTAGGAGTTTGGGGTTAGTTACCCACTCCACCGTTCCTATCCAGTTAATTCTATCTGGCAATCATCGGGAGTCCCTTCAGCTATTACTGATTAACTCCCAACAATCTGCTCTGGTTTTAGGTCAGACCTGGCTTCGCCTCCACAATCCCCATATTGACTGGAAAGCCGGTCGCATCCTGGCGTGGAGTGCCCACTGTCTAGCCAGCTGTCTCCGTTCTGCACTACCCCCTCCGGGGCCCAGTAAACCCTGTTCCATGCAACCTATACCGGATTTAACGAATGTTCCCAGCGAGTATCACGACCTCGCGCAAGTATTTTCTAAATCACGTGCTCTGTCCTTACCTCCTCACAGGCCGTATGACTGCGCCATTGACCTACTGGCTGGAGCTAAACTGCCATCGGGACGCCTCTACAGTCTGTCTGGACCGGAGAAACTAGCCATGGAGGAATACATCCACGACTCCCTCGCTTCGGGTATTATCCGTCCCTCTTCATCCCCAGTCGGTGCAGGGTTCTTCTTCGTTGGGAAGAAGGATGGCTCCCTGCGACCCTGCATCGACTACCGGGGCCTCAACCAGGTCACCATCCGTAACAAATACCCTCTTCCCCTCATTAACACCGCCTTTGAAGCCCTCTCTCCAGCTGTGACGTTCACCAAGCTCGACCTCCGGAATGCGTATCACTTGGTGCGTATCCGTGAGGGGGACGAGTGGAAGACTGCTTTTAATACCCCGTTGGGCCACTACGAATACCTGGTGGTCCCTTTCGGCCTTACTAACGCCCCAGCAGTCTTCCAGAGCATGGTGAACGACGTCCTGCGGGACCTCCTAGGGAGGAGCGTTTTTGTTTATATCGATGATATTTTAATTTTTTCTCAATCCCCGCAGGAGCATGTCCGTCACGTTCGAGAGGTTCTCCAGCGGCTGTTGGAGAATCAGCTGTTTGTTAAGGCTGAGAAATGTTCCTTCCACGCTTCCACGGTCCCGTTCCTCGGCTTCATTATCGAGGAGGGCAGTATCCGGGCGGACCCTGTGAAAATCAAGGCGGTGACAGAATGGCCCCAACCCACCTCCCGCAAGCACCTTCAACAGTTCCTGGGGTTTGCAAATTTCTACCGCCGCTTTATTCGCAATTACAGTTCCATTGCTGCTCCCCTGACTAAACTCACTTCCGTTGCCCTGCCTTACTGTTGGAATTCCGATGCCCAGCGAGCTTTCGAGCTACTCAAGGCTCGGTTTTCCTCAGCACCTATCCTCCTTCACCCTGACACTTCTCGGCAGTTTGTCGTTGAGGTGGATGCCTCCGACACCGGCGTGGGGGCCATTCTGTCTCAACGGTCCGCCTCTGATAGCAAGCTCCATCCCTGCGCATTCTTCTCCCGGAGGCTGTCCTCCGCCGAGAGGAACTACGATGTCGGGGATCGGGAACTGCTGGCGATAAAACTGGCTCTTGAGGAGTGGCGCCACTGGCTGGAGGGGGCAGGTACCCCTTTTCTTGTTTTTACCGACCATCAAAACCTCATTTATTTAAGATCTGCCAAGAGGCTCAATTCTCGTCAGGCTAGATGGTCGTTATTTTTTGCACGCTTTAATTTCTCTGTTTCTTTCCGCCCTGGTTCCCGTAATATTAAAGCAGATGCCCTGTCCCGCATTTTTTCCCCTCCCTCCAGTCCTGCTGATCCGGAGCCCATTTTGCCGGCCTCCTGTGTGGTGGCTGCGGTCTCCTGGGAGATTGAGGGCATTGTGAAGGCCGCCCAGACTTCCCAACCGGACCCCCGCAATAACCCTAACTCCTGTCTTTTTGTCCCCGATTCCGTCCGCTCCCAGGTCCTCGAATGGGTTCACGCCTCGTGCCTGGCATGTCACCCAGGTGTCGCCAGAACTATCGCCCTCGTCAGGAGGAGTTTCTGGTGGCCTACCCTTAAAGGGGAGACCCGTGCCTTCGTCCTGGCCTGCTCGGTGTGCGCCAGGAGCAAGGCTTCCCACCAGCCTCCCTCCGGTCTTCTCCTTTCCCTCCCCGTCCCTGGCCGTCCTTGGAGTCACATTGGTGTGGACTTCGTAACCGGTCTGCCGTTGTCAGAAGGTAACACCGTCATTCTGACAATAGTGGACCGGTTCTCCAAGGCGGTTCACTTTGTTCCCCTCCCCAAGCTCCCGTCCGCCCTTGAAACCGCTGAGCTCTTGGTGCTACACGTGGTCAGGCTGCACGGGATCCCCTCTGACATCGTGTCAGACCGTGGGCCCCAGTTCTCCTCCCGAGTTTGGAGGGCGTTCTGTGCAGCCCTGGGTGCCTCTCCTAGTCTTTCCTCGGGTTTCCATCCCCAGTCTAATGGTCAGGCAGAGAGGGCGAACCAGGACCTGGGGGCCGCCCTGCGGTGCGTTACAGTGCGCAATCCCGCCTCTTGGAGCCGTTTTCTCCCCTGGGTCGAGTACGCACATAACTCCCTTAAAAGTGCCTCTACTGGCCTATCCCCGTTTGAGTGTGCTTTAGGCTATCAACCCCCTCTTCTGTCGACCCAGGAGGCCGAGATAGCTGTCCCCTCTGTTAGGGCCCATGTCCTTCGTTGTAAAAACATTTGGAGACTCACACGCACCGCACTCCTTCACGCCAATTCCCGCTCCCAACGTCTGGCGGACCTTCACAGGACCGCAGCCCCACAGTATAGGGCCGGTCAGCAGGTCTGGCTCTCCACTGCAAACATCTCCCTTCCCTCTTCATCCAGAAAGCTTCAGCCCCGTTTTATTGGTCCCTTCCCCATCATTTGTCTAGTTAACCCGGTGTCTGTTAAACTTTCCCTCCCCGCCTCCCTCAAAGTTTACCCTGTGTTTCATGTGTCCCAGGTTAAGCCTGTCTCCTCCAGCCCCCTCAGTACCCCTACCATCCCGCCTCCTCCCGTCCGAGTTGTTGACAACGCCCCGGCCTACACGGTGAACCGTGTTATTGATATCCGCCGCAGGGGCCGGGGTTTCCAATACCTCGTCGACTGGGAGGGGTACGGTCCTGAGGAGAGGTCGTGGCTCCACAAGAGCCTGATCTTGGACCATTCAGTAATCCAAGACTTCCACGAACAGTTCCCTGACAAGACCAGGCCTCCGGGTACGCCAGGTGGCGTACATTGAGGGGGGGGTACTGTAACGTTCCGTTCCCGTCCTGTCCGTTTTCCATGTTTTCCTTGTTTCCTTCCGTGTCATGTTGGATCCCTTGTCCGTGTTTCCCTCCTGGCTGTGGACTGGGCGTCTCCCTCGGGTACTTTTGGTTTCATTTTCCACTTTAGCTTCCGCCTATCACTCGCCCCTCTCGTTACTCACATTCCTCACTGCTGTGCTTCGGCAATCACTCCTGATTTAACATCACACCTGTTTCTCGTTTTCTCCTTCACTTCCTGCACCATTTAAACCCCTGGCTGGCTGCTATTCAGCGCCAGTTCGTTGACTAACCTACCGTGTTTGTTTCGTATCCCGTTTCTGGTCCAGTGTTTGTGAGCCTGCTGGTTCATACCTGTTCGCCTGGTTTCCTGACTGGTAGCTATCTCTGCTAAACTTTCGCTGCTGCATGCATTTACCTGTTTCCCTTCAAAACCTCCAGACGCCGCAGTTCCAGTCTTCCCGCAGCTGTGTTTGTCCTCCCCGTGTTACGTACCTCCCGTACTCGTGTTGCGGTACCAGGACCTCTGCATGCCAGCCGGCTTACGCCAGTATTGCCCGAGCTACGCCGCACCTTCCAACTCGGCGGTGCATTCACCAGCTACAGTCCTGTCACAACACCCTGCCTTTAACCTCTGCTTTCTGCCCGGTTACTCAAGCTACCCGGTCCAGTTTCCAGTCCTGTTCCAGCCCAGTCCCGATCCAGTTTCCTGTCCAGCTCCAGTCCAGTTTCCAGTCCAGCTCCAGTCCAGTTCCGGTGTTTTAGACACCTCCGTTCAAGTCCAGTTCCGGCTTGGAACAAGTTCCGTGCCGTCCCCTGTGTTCCTGAGTGGACCTTCCGGTCCAGTTTCCAGTCCAGTTCCAGTCCAGGTCCGGTGTTTCATACACCTCCGTTCAAGTCCAGTTCCGGCTTGGAACAAGTTCCGTGCCGTTCCCGTTTCCTGAGTGGACCTCCCGGTCCAGTTTCCAGTCCAGTTCCCAGTCCAGTTCCAGTCCAGTTCCGGTGTTTTATACACCTCCGTTCAAGTCCAGTTCCGGCTTGGAACAAGTTCCGTGCCGTTCCCGTTTCCTGAGTGGACCTTCCGGTCCAGTTACCAGTCCAGTTCCGATCCAGTTTCCAGTCCAGTTCCGGTGTTTTAGACACCTCCGTTCAAGTCCAGTTCCGGCTTGGAACAGTTCCGTGTTTCTTCAAGTCCAGCTCCGGCTTGGAGCAGTCCTCAGTTGGACGCTATCCTGTGTTAACTAACTAACCTGTTTTGCTCCCGTGTACAGCTTTGGGACCACCCCAACGCTTAATAAAGTTCCACTTTCTGTAATCTGTCTCCTGGTCGTTGCACTTGGGTTCGTCCCGTATCAGGATCGTAACATTTTACCCATTATGCACATTGATTATCTGACGTTTTGGATAAGATTTACAGTTCTCTGTGCTGATTGTGCATTTTCTTTTTAAATAAGTGGATTTTAACTGTTCGCGAGCATTTGCTAAAAACCAAATCTCTGTGTTGTCTGTAGTTTTGTCTTTAAATGCATATTATTATTTATAATGATAGAATAAATTGTTCCACATTTACCACTGTCACACCATTTATATTCCTTAACATGATGAGAAGTAAAGAGAATCCTGTAGTGCAGGGAAATTAAAGAGGAAGGAATGCCTGGCCAATGGACATGAATTGTTCTCATATTATAGGCTTACCTGCCATGCTTCTGAATAGGGTTGCAAAATTCCGGGAATATTCAAAGGTGGAAACTTTCCATGGGAATTAACGGGAATATATGGGAATTAATGGGAATTAACAGGAATTAATGGGAATAAACTGGAAATGTTGGCGTTAATTTGTACTGGCTGTATTTACCTCGTCATATGAAGACATAAATATAAACATTTCGTTTTGTCATGAGCAGACGGCTATGCAAACATTTGTCAGTAGAACTTTAATGGATTCTTTCACTTAACACAAAACATGAATGTTGAATAAAATAAATGTATTCCCTAACCCCTAAAAAAAAAAGTCCCATTAAAAATGGATGTAGTCCTTGGGCTCAAATGCAGTAATGTGGTGTCAATAGAATACTCAAGTGAGTACGTCAGACGTGGGCGGAGTTTGGTTTCGGAAGTAAATTCCCTATGACTGATAGAACGGGCTTCGGAGACTATCGACTATTTCTTGAAATCTGATTTATAGAATGAGCCGAAACGTTCCTGGATTAGCCTGTGTGGTATAAGGATATAGACCATACATCGCATGTTCCCATTTTTATTTTTTAAAGTAATGGATTAATGATTGTAGTTCGGTTTGTAGTCCACTTTAATGGACTACATATCCATCACTGCAACGCAGGGGTGGTTCTCCACCAATCATATATCATCATCTCGTCTGGACATTTTTGGCAGTGCATACCACCTTGCTAATTCGACCATTTTACTTCATTGAACCGTCCGGAGGGAATTATGGGACGTTGAGTTTTTAAACAGTGCCAGTGCTGGTATATTCACAAAAAAATACTAAAATGTAAAATATACTCAAAGCTGGTCCAGAAAAACAACATATTTTGCGAACGGGCGTTATAATAAACAATCCAGGGAATTGATGGTAATCACTAGACTCATTAATCACTAGAAATTGTTTAAAAGTAAGTTTTAGTTAATGTCTATGGTCTACAGCCCTGCTGTAGTGTGCAGGATGCTAGGAATTATCTGTACATGTGATAAAAGAATGCACAGTGAAGGGTTGAAATTCAACTGAATTCACATTAAATTGTATTGTTTTAACCAAAGCATGCTGCAAGATCTAGAATTTAATGTATGTGTATTTTCCAACTAAATTTAAGTCCCATGTTATAGGCCAACTTTTCCAATAAAAATTGTTCGAAATTTCCGAAATTCCCGAGCTTAACTTCCCATGGTAAATTTCCGGAAATTCCGCCCCTTTGCAACCCTACTTCAGAATCAGGCAGAAGAAAAGAAAACCGATTGTTCTCATACTACCTACCTTCAGTTAGTATGAAGCTTTGATTAGTTATACAGTCAAGCCGGAAAGTCTGCACACTCTTTCACCTTCTCCATGTTTTATTACGTTAGAGATATTCTACAATAGATTGAGTTCATTTTTTGTCTCAGAATTCTACACAAAATAGCCCATAATGACAAAGTGAAAACAAGTTTTTAGACATTTTTCTAATTTATTAAAAATCAAAATTTAAAATATCATATGTACATTGATATGACACCCAAAAGTGAGCTGAGGTGCATTTTGTTTCCACTGATACTGCTTGAGATGTTTCTACAACTTAATTGGAGTCCACCTGTGATAAATCCAATTGATTGGACATGATTGGGGATTGCCAACACCTGCCTATATAAGGTCCCACAGTTGACAGTGCATGTCAGAGCAAACTCCAAGCCATGGGGTCAAAGGAATTATCTGCAGACCTCAGAAACAGGATTGTGTCAAGGCATAGATCTGGAGAAGGGTACGGAAAAATCTCTGCAGCTTTACAGGTCCCAAAGAGCACAGTGGCCACCATCATTCGTAAATGGAAGAAGTCTGGAACCACCAAGAATATTCCTAGACCTGGCCGCCCAGCCAAACTGAGCAATCGGGGAAGACGGGCCTTGGCCAGGGAGGTGAGCAGAAACCCGAGGGTCACTCTGACAGAGCTCCAGCGTATCCTTGTGGAGATGGGAGAACCTTTCAGAAGATCAACCATCCAGGCAGCACTCCACCAATCAGGCCTTTATGGTAGAGTGGCCAGACGGAAGCCCCTCCTTAGTAAAAGGCACATCACAGCCCGCTTGGAGTTTGCCAAAAGGCACCTAGAGGACTCTCAAACCATGAGATTCTCTGGTCTGATGAAACCAAAATTGAACTTTTTGGCCTGAATACCAAGCGTCACGTCTGGAGGAAACCAGGCACCGCTCATCACCTGGCTAATACCATCCCTACAGTGAAGCATGGCGGTGGCAGCATCATGATGTGGGGATGTTTTTCAGCAGCGGGAACGGGGCGACTAGTCCTGATAGAGGGAAAGATGAATGCAGCTAAGTACACCGAGATCCTTGAAGAAAACCTGCTCCAGAGCGCTCTGGACCTCAGACTGGGGCAAAGGTTTACCTTCCAACATGACAACGACCCGAAGCACACAGCCAAGAGAACAAAGGAGTGGCTTCGGAGAAAGTCTGTGCATGTCCTTGAGTGGCCCAGCCAGAGCCCAGACCTGAATCCAATTTAACATCTGTGGAAAGAGCTGAAAATGGCTGTGTACCGACGCTCCCCATCCAACCTGACGGAGCTTGCAAGGATATGCCAAGAGGAATGGGCAAAAATGTCCAGAAACAAGTGTGCCAAGCTCGTAGCTTCTTTCCCAAGATGCCTTGAAGCTGTAATCACTGCCAAAGGTGCAGCAACCAAGTATTAGGCTAAGGGTGTGGACAGATATGTAACCCCTAAATAACCTATTTATGTCAGTAAAATAAAATTGCATATTTTCTAAAAACCTGTTTTCACTTCGTCATTATTGGCTATTGTGTGTAGATGTTTGAGGCAAAAAATGAACTCAATCTAAAAGGTGGAGAAGGTGAAAGGAGTGTTCAGACTTTCTGGCTTGACTGTACATATTTGACCTATATTTCATTATTTAAACAAAGAATTTTTTCCTTTATTCTTAGAGCTGCAGGTATAAGTTTAATATTTACAATTCTGTCAGATTTTTGCCTCAGTCTTTTAAGCCATTTCATTACATACACAATTTGTCTTTTGATATTATATTCTCTCAGACTCATTTTCCCTCCCTATAGCGCACAATGTAACCCAAGAATATCACTTTTTTCCTTTGTTATAGTGAAAAAGGACACTGAATATTTTAAAGAGACAGTGAAAAGATGTGGTCGTGCACCCGTTTCATATGACAAAAATTATCATTATCAGCATTATTCTGTGACATTAATTAGCATGCAATTCATGATGACAGTTTATTGCAGTTATCAACACTATATATAAGACACTGTGGAAAGGATGATTATGAAATAGTGTCATGATTACTGCTTTTGTGGTGACAGGGATGAAGACTTATTCTTCTGTTTGTGGAAGCACATGCCAGGCTGCCTCAGTGATGGTCGACTTGTGATGATCATTTCACGCACAGTCTGTAAGAATCCATTTGAATACTACAGTATATTTATTTGTAAATGCTGTCACTTATCACTATGAACATTTATGCAACTATTAATTATTATTATTATCATTATTATTATTATTATTATTATTATTATTATTATTATTAATAATAATAATAATAATAATAATAATAAACACTTTTCCCAGTTTACATTCTACTGACAACATTCTGTGAATCAGTACTTTGATGGTGCAGAGTTTCCCTGCATCATCATTTTAACCCCAAATTAATACTGTAATTTCTTTCTCTGAAGTTCGACTTGCATACTTGCAATGTCAATTATATGCAGTTTTCACAAACAGCCCTCACAATGCGTCAGGATAACCAAAGGCGATTTGAGCACGAAAGGCAATGTCGGAAGCCTGATAACATTTGTGCTTCAGAATCCTGGAGGAAGGCTATGGCTGCCCACGGGGAGGACGGATGCGGTTGCCCGGGTGATGGCGGTGGAATGTGAGGATGCTAATATGTATTAATGCTCATCTGAGCCCTTTGGGGGACAGCTCTACTGGCTCTGATTATCCGGATCCCAGACCACGCCCCCGAGGGGCCCACAGAGATAATATCCCCTGCAGTGACATTATCGCTAGAGAGAGGGGAGGAGAGAGGGGAGGAGAGCGGGAGGAGAGAGGGGAGGAGAGGGGGATTACTCACTCTGGCACCCTATCTACTGGCCGCTGGAGGCCAAACGGCAAGTGGATCCCAACATGAGTTTCCCTTTAAGTGGATTAAGGAGGCTGCCTGTTCCCATTGCCAGTGACCCAGTGACCCGCGGTTCATATGAGGACCGAACAGTCTCACACAGCAGTCACGGGCCGCCGCAGTGCACGCAAAGTGAACAATCTCACACAGCGGTCACGATCCATATCTGTGCACACAGAGTGAACAATCTCACACAGCGGTCACGATCCATATCTGTGCACACAAAGTGAACAATCTCACACACAGCTCACAGTCTGTCACTGTGCACACAAAGTGATCTGATTACTTTAAAACGCTGGAATATTAGCGATGGAAAAAAACTTACAGACCATCCTCAATATGTATGAAACATACGTATGAAATACTCCGAGTGAGCACTTGTAGCTGCAGAATACAGTGAGTCTACAGTACTCACAAAGCACTGCGTTCTAACATCACCAAAGTTCAGTTTTACACCGTAAATCTCACCAAACAGTTTAAAACCTCCTATCCACATGTATGTCTTTATTTGGTGTGTTTGTTTGTGTGCTGTGGGTCTGCCCCACTGTCTATGTCTTTTTTTGTTGTTGCTGGTGGCTACAACTGGAGTTCCCGAAAGGGAAAATAAAAGTTATTCTATTCTATTCTATTCTATACATTATCAAATTGTCAAAATATGTTTGTGAATTCCAAGTGTTATCATGATGCATGAGGTCATGTAGCTACTTCAGGATGAGAGGGGGGGGGGGGCAACGTGCTGCCAATGAGGAGCCTGTGGCCTTGCAGTGATGGGGGGCCCCAACCAACCCAAACCAACCCAACCCAACCCAACCAAACCCAACCCAACCCAAACCAACCCAAGCAAACCCAGCCCAACTCAACCCAACCAAACCCAGCCCAGCCCAACCCAACCCAACCAAACCAACCCAACCCAACCAACCCAACCCAACCCAACCCAGCCCAGCCCAGCCCAACCAAACCCAGCCCAACCCAACCCAAACAAACCAACCCAGCCCAACCCAGCCCAGCCCAACCCAACCCAACCAAACCCAACCCAACCAACCCAACCTGACCAAACCCAACCCAAACAACCCAACCAAACCCAACCCAACCAAACCCAGCCCAACCCAACCAAACCCAACCAAACCCAACGAACCCAACCCAGCCCAACCCAACCAAACCCAACCCAAACAACCCAACCCAGCCCAACCCAACCAAACCCAACCCAAACAACCCAACCCAGCCCAACCCAACCAAACCCAACCCAAACAACCCAACCCAGCCCAACCCAACCAAACCCAGCCCAAACAACCCAACCCAGCCCAACCCAACCCAACCAAACCCAAACAACCAAACCAACCCAACCCAACCTTGTCTGTGTGTCATACTAATCGTACCCCGCATTGGCTAAGCTCAGCGAAAGAGAAGGAAAACTCTTCTCCAATAAGAATCCCGCGTGGGCTACACCTCGCGTTTCTGTGGTAAACTAAGGTCCATCAGAGGTGGAACATTCTTTCCTGCAGGGTCAAACCAATCAAATCCTTGGGATTATAAAGCAGGTTGTGACACGTTGGGGAACAAAAAAACATCTCATCTGGAAAGAACTGTTCTGCCCAATGGGCTCAGAGACAATCCGCATCTGTTCTGTCCAATGGGCTCAGATGTCTGTTCTGCTAATTTATCCACGCAATAGCATTTCATCATTGTGATACACAATGTATGATAAGAGAATTGTGATTCGTTTTTTTTCTCCACTGTAATTGGAGGTTTACCTCATAATCCAGGCAAGAGAAGAGTTATCCCACTTTCTGGCTGAGAAACGGTAAAAAGACTAAAAACTGTTTCTAGTATTTACACAACAAGGGGACATAAATTCCACCTGCTTCAGTGACAATGCAATTTAAAATAACAATATTAAAAGTTCTAGTTGCATTTATATTTTGTATTATTATTTTGCATGCATTGATGATAAAGGGAACACTTCAATGCAATGTGTTATCCTCAGGCACATAGTAGGTACATGTTCTTTTTTAGCCAAGAATTATTATACGGTAAGATTATTAACCATATTACTGTGTGCAGATTATGAGTACACTGTGCAAATACTCAGAGAATTCATCCTCCTTTGGAAAAAGACGTAATCAGGCAAGACTTTGGCAGCTGCCTAATAAAATATGATCATGCGCAGGGCATGACGAACCAGGTGGCCGATCACAGCGGAAAGCGCAGTGGAAGTGCGGAGAAAGTTGAGTCTTGGCATCGAGCGTCCACAGTTACGGGCTTGTGATCTCGCCGGCCTTGTGAGTGAAGCGATCTAACGGCGGCGCTCGTTAACACGTTACCCGCCAGCGTCAGGATTTTCCACCCTCCCTCGGCCTCTCTTTTCAACTTCACTCTCTTCAAAAAAAAAAAAACAGGAGCATTAAGAAAATAAGAGGTATGCCAGCTATTCCTTTTTAAGTGACGTTCCCAGCGATCGCCTGAGGTGTCTCAGCTGTAAATTCATCAACGTCAACACTCCCGGGCGAGGTGAAGGCTCTGAAAGAAACAGAAGCTAGCTAATCATGTCAGCACATAGAACTATGCCTTTTCTAATTAGAAATCCATATAGAGAAGGACTGCCTTCATCTGCGCTCGGCGCAGGTGCTCAGGTGCTTGATGTGTGTGTGTGTGTGTGTGTGTGTGTGTGTGTGTGTGTGTGTGTGTGTGTGTGTGTGTGCATATGTATGTATGCATATGTGCGTGTGTGTGTGCGTGTGTGCATATGTGCGTGTGTATTTGTGTGTGTATGTGATTGTGTGTGTGTGTGTGCGCATATGTGTGCATGTGCATGTGTGTGTATGTGCGTGTGTGTATTTGTGTTTGTGCATGTGAGTGTGTGTGTATGTGCGTGTGTGCATATGTGCGTGTGTGTATTTGTGTTTGTGCATGTGAGTGTGTGTGTATGTGCATGTGTGCGTGTGCATATGTGCGTGTGTGCATGTGTGCGTGTGTGCATGTGTCCGTATTTGTGTTTGTATGTGCGTGTGTGCATGTGCATGTGTGCGCATATGTGTGTATGTGCGTGTGTGCATGTGTGCGTATGTGCGTGTGTGCATGTGTGCGTGTGTGCATGTGTGCGCATATGTGTGTATGTGTGCGTGTGCATATGTGCGTGTGTGTATTTGTGTTTGTGCATGTGAGTGTGTGTGCATGTGTGCGCATATGTGTGTATGTGCGTGTGTGCATGTGTGCGCATATGTGTGTATGTGCGTGTGTGCATTTGTGTGTGTGCATGCGAGTGTGTTTTATGTTATTGTTTGAATAAATACCAAAAGAGTATAATTGAAAGATTGCAACATGGAAAACTAACAGAATACAATAGTAACCGAGTACAATATAATCAACAACAACAATACTACTTACTAACCAATACTGACATTGCCAAATACCTTACACAACTCCATCATTAATATAATCAACAACAACAATACTACTTACTAACCAATACTGACATTGCCAAATACCTTACACAACTCCATCATATTCTTCAGTGGGAGACCGCATTCTTATTGACTCTTGTCCATTTTAATGCACTAGTTTGTCATAAGCTCCCATGTTTTGGGAAAGGGAGAGACGCATGTGCCTGTGCTGCAGGGTTGGGGTTCTGTGGGGTTCTGTGGGGCTCAAGGGGGTAACCCCCGAAAGTGCTGACTGAGCCTCAAACTGTGCTTTTGACAGCCGTTTGATTTACAGTGAAACGGTAATATTAAAATGGAATAAAAACGTGTTGGCACCTGCACTGTTTATTCCTGGTGACAGGAGGGGGAGGGCTGTTGTTCCTGCATGCCTGTGGGGGAAATCTCAGCCTTGTCAGAACTGTACGGAGATGGGGGAGGAGGGGCTTAGAAATGGGGGTGGAAATGTTCGAAATTTAATTGCGGGGATTAAAATATCCCAATCTGAAATAAAAATGGACATTGTGCCTTCTTCTGGCTGCTCTCTTTACTGGTGGCTTAAGGCAGGGGTTCCCAAACTCGATCCCGGGGACCCCCTGTGTATGCGGGGTTCCCAAACTCGATCCTGGGGACCCCCTGTGTATGCGGGGTTCCCAAACTCGATCCTGGGGGACCCCCTGTGTATGCTGGCTTTCATTCTACCCACAATTTCAACAAGCTGTTCATTATTCTTATTAAAAGCTTTTCATGTTTAGAGGGATTATTTACCCTCTTAAGCCACATTATGTCAGAAATATCTGCGCATGCCATGAAGAGTAAACGTCTCATATACTGCACATATTGTGCTGTTTGTGCTATATTGCAAACAATTACATAAAAAAATTTTTTATTTTTTATTTTTTTAAATCAACTCATCAAATTAAAGACAGGGGTGAATCTATTGGCTCCCAACTGGTGACTTTGGACACCTGGCCACTAAAATTCTAAGAATTCAAAGACAAAGCAAATGATTACGAGCAAAAACTACATTGGGTTAGTAAGTTTAAGAGAAAAAAAATTACGAGAAAACACATGTTCAACAACCTTAACGGAGCTTGGCTGCGACAAAAACCAGCACACACAGGAGTCCCCCAGGAGCAAGTCTGAGACCCCTTTAAAGTTTACAAGCTACACAGTTTGTTTATACTGTTTTACGCAATCCAGCCCAGCACATAAGGCTGTTTATAGTGTACTGAAGAGTGACAGGGTTACTCACACAGATGCTGTAATAAATCAGGGCGACAGCAGAACGCTGGATTCTGAATGTGTCTAGTACTGCACGCGATTGATACTACTGTTTCACTTCAGATACATGCATTCCTAAATCAAAAGGCAACCGTGTGCCTGCTTATTCAGCGCTTGCTTTCCTGTGCAGTCATTCGGCAGAGTGTATCTCATGAAACATCACATCACTGAGATCCAAGTGCCTAAACGTTACAGAAGGGGACTCCAGCGGTTCGACAGACACTTGGTTTAAAGTTGTTGTGGTGGCTGATCACCAGAGAGCTCATTTTCAAAACATACAAATAAGCCTTTCAGGTGATACTCCTGCCCGTGTTGTGTAATGCCACATTGTCAGGTTTTTGTTTGTTTTTTTGCAAAAAATGCAGGATTCAATATTGTTTAAAAACTGTGTTTCTATGCTTAGAAAACTGAGAAAATTATAATTTAATTGTGATACCATTTATCAGAAGATAAGGTAATTTTTATTTTGAGGAAAGGGAAGGGGTTTGGGAAAGGGAAGGCCCTTTCCTGTTTCAGCAGGACAATGCCACCGTGCAAGAAAATGGTTCATACAGAAATGGTTTGCTGAGATCGGTGTGGAAGAACTTGACTGGCCTGCACAGAGCCCTGACCTTAACCCCATCGAACACCTTTGGGATCAATCGGAAAGCCGATTGCAAGCCAGGCCTTCTCGCCCAACATCAATGCCCAACCCAACCCCTATGGAAAGAAAATATGCTGCAGTATATTGTAAATATATAAAAATTATCTTCACAATATATTTAAAATATACTGCAGTATATTACATTTCCATAAGGGAAATGCTCTTCTGGCTGAATGGAAGCAAATCCACGCAGCAATGTTCCAGCATCTAGTGGAAAGCCTTCCCAGGTGAGTGGAGGCTGTTATAGCAGCAAATGGGGACCAACTCCATATTAATGCCCATGATTTTGGAATGAGATGTTGGACGAGCAGGTGTCCAGATACTTTTGGCCATGCAGTGTATTTTAGAATGCTTTTTCTTTTTGAACCTATTCTTAAGAGAGTATTATTGCACCATTCAGACTAGTATCACAATATCATAGGATGGCTGGCTTAGTGCAGGCTCAGCAAAAACAAATGATCCTGACTAATCACTGGCAAGCTTTTAACTGGAGGCTTTTATCGGTCTGGCCATGGCTATTTGATTTTATTTTAATTGATGAGCATGCTCCTGTGCAATTGGTTTTCCTGAGGCCTCATTGAAACAGGAGTAAAGCCTGACCCTCAGCCACTGTTCTGCACACAGCCAACCACAGGAGGGCGGATAGAACTACATTTCACTATAGATTAAGCTTTGGACCCCAGTATCAAAGTAGGACACGTACAGGCTTATTAGAAAGCGCTGACTGACACTCTTTTTGCAGAATCCCAGAATGTGCCAGAATGAGGATCAGCCTATTGTGTTTGGGAACTAGCCCTTTCCTCAAGGAAGCTACTCGTGCAGCGAGCAGCAATGTTAATTTTTAGCACGATTTGTAGAGAGCATCATTCAATGAGGTTTTACAAATCATAACCTTGCCGCGTGGCTTTTCACAGTATACTTCCTGTGAAGGAGATACTCTGATTACCTCTCAAGAGACTTACAGATTGGTTTTATCACTGCCTCCTGATCATGCTCCCGTTTGAAAAACACTTTCAGATAAGGTAAATGTATCTAATAAGCCCACCTAATCTAAGTTTAAATTTTTTTTTTTTTTTTTGACATAATATCATCACATTTTTGGCAGACAAACAGATAATTGACTTCAACTCTTTCTAATACTTGAGATGAAGTGTGCTATGTTATGAAATGTGTGAAAAGCCAGACTGGGCTTAATTGGGGTACCTGGCATTCAGGGTGCCACTAAAGCATGCAGGTGTTCCAAATAAGCCTACCTCAATTAAATTAAAATTTTTGTTCATTTGTAAAGATCATTGTAAAGATAAAATATAGTGACTATGGAATGTCTACCCCGCCATGAACCATTTTCACAATTTATTGTGTCCACATTAAAACGCATGGAGAAAAAAATCAAAAACACTTAAATGTTAGATGTCTACTGTTGCCGCACCACATTAATTTATGTCGCTAGAGTTTTCACTGTGACATGAGCTGTGAATATCTCAGGAAACACATCTGTTTTTTTCAGATGTATGCGTAGTCTGATATCATATACAAATATCAAACATAATCTCTTACCAGCACAAAGAAAATGAGCTTAGCTGCATCTCTACTGGCCTGAGTGCATAACGGTGAAGTCAGAGAAAGATGTTAAGATATACAGTACATATAGGGCCTGATTTACTAAGACCTGGAGCGTGCGCAAAACCTTTTAGTGCACGCAAAACCAATAACACGACCAGTGATTGGTGCAAAACAAATACCATGACCAATCATTCGTCATGTTATTGGTTTTGCGCACGCAAAAGGTCCACAGCTGCTATTTTAACCCATAACACCCCCCTTTGATACACGTGAGATCCCCTCCTAAGCAAGTAGGGAGGTGTAGGCTACTGCAGTTCTGAAAACACTACAGGTTAAATTCAGGTACATTCACATCATTCTGCTCAAAGTAACAAAATGTCTTCAGTGTCCGAAGTCATTTTTGAGCTGAAAGAGTTTAGATGATCCAGTACCACAGAGGGGTATTATTTTTCTTCCTTTCATAGTTCATGGTAGATAATGTCAAAGGCTATACAACCGAAGCTAAGCAAAACCAAAAAAGAAAACACATAACAACCAGCCATCCATTCATTTAATCCGTTCGCTTCTTATGATTATTTAAAATGGGTATCAGGCGTGTGGATCTGGAGTTATTACTATTTTTTTTCAGAAGCCATATTTATAGATTAAATAATTCATGGGCTGTGAAGTGCTGTATTAACCAGATGTAAATTACGCTTATTAAAAAAAAAAAAATTTTAAAACACAAAACTGAGGGGTGTCAAGAAAGTATAATAGCATCATCCTCTTCCAAACATGGGGGAACTTATGCTGGCTTTAAGGCTTTTGGAAGTTGGCCAGACAGGGCAGGGAGAACGGTTGAAGACGTGAAGGAGAGGCCGTACCATCGCACGCAGGGTTTCAGAGATATCTGCTTTGAGTTCATTACATCCAGGGCTCTTCTGGAGCTCTTTGTGTTATTTACCATAGATGGTTAAACTTAACCGGCACATTAAAAACTGATTAATTATGCAAGTGTGAGCTGGGAATTTTGGCAGCTATGAAGAAATTTGAATGAATCAAACTGGACGGTGTGGGCAAAGAGGTGCGAGATTATCACGTTTTGTGATTTTAATCAAATTTAATCAAACCGACTGTTTATTTTTTGGATTCTCTGCCATTTAGGACTTTCCGCCTGTTTTAATGTCCCTGCAAGTTTTATAGAATGTAGTCAAATTTATAAATTATCCTTTTTGGCTCTTTGATATATACGGTGTACATATACAATCATATTGAGTATGTTTGTATATGTACACATACAACTGTGGGGGTGATGGTAAAGTATTAATATATAGTTTGTGTTTTTCCCTTCTTTCTACATTGATTAGAAAAATTGTCATGGAATAGACGAAAATGGATATGATTGATTAGAACCAGAAAAAAATTGTTTTAAAGATTCCAAACACCATTTCTGGATCTTTTTCATTGGTAAACAAATTCAACATGGCCAGATCTTGGAATGAAGAAATGAAGTAAATCATGTGTCACCATTTTATGCTTATTCATGATGAAGAGGAAAAATGGAAGAGAAACATATTTGGGCAGAACAAATATCCTCTGAGTCATGCGGTGTTTCATGTTCTCCCCGTGGCTTTGAAGTAAATATTAATGTTGATGTGAACCGTAGGAATATATTTACTGGCTAGCTAAGCAGCCCTGTTAGCTTCCCTTACAGGCAGCCATTCAATCCCGTGTCTCAGTTCTCTAGTCTCTGCCAAAGCTTCTTTTTTTAGATAATTTAAAACCATAATATCCAGGGATAAATAGGTGGTGTGTTTATCATATCTGAAGGGTGAACGCCACTAAACCCCTTTAAAAAAAAAAACAGCTATACAGGGAAAATTATAGGACTTTACCTGGTACCTCTTCTTTGAATGTGAAATGAGTAGAGATTGAGTGGTCTGACTGAGCCCTGGGGCTTGGCTGTAGCCTTTTGAGAGAGATAAGAAAGAGGCTTTTGCTGATTTGACTCCCAGAAGACCAGGGACCATTGACAGCACCGCTTATTTATAAGGGGACAACAGACTCAAGCTGTCAATCAAGGCTGCAATTGTAGCAAGTGCAGTCACGCAACTTTAGAGACCGCCTCCTTTTGTAGGAACCGTCCGACCGTGGGGTGTGTGTGTGTGTGTGCGCGTGTGTGTGGTGTGTGTGTGTGTGTGTGTGTGTGTGTGTGTGTGTGTGTGTGCGTGCGCGTTGGTCCGAGGGAGGGGGAATTGGTGTGTTTGCACAAGAAAGGCTGATCCGTTTCAGGATTTTGTGCCAACTTCTGCTCTTAATTATTATTTAATTAGTTCACTCATATCTTGATTCTTTAGCTGACATTTGTATAAGCACCAGCTGCAGCCTGCAGACTGCAGGTGTGTCCTAAAGACATTACTGTGCTGAAGTACAGTACTGAACCAGCGTGTTTTATTGAGCTGTCAGAAAGCTTAAACTAAGGTCATTGGTTGGAACAAAAACCAGGACCAGAGTTGTGCACCCCTTAGTACTGTAAAAGCAGTACAAGATATCCCACTCTGTAAATTGGTATATGTATACAGTGAACTGTATAGAACAACATAAGTATAAGTAGTTTTGAAATAAATAAAATATTAACTTTAATTGTTAATTAATTAATGCAAAGAATTAAGTCAAAGTGTTCAAACATGTCCCATGTTGTAGAGCAAGTCTTTGTGGTTACAATGAGACCAGAATATAGTTTTAAAAACAAACTGTAGGTCTCGAACGTATGGGGTGGTGTAGGCCAAAAACGGAGCGACAATGGACACTTTGCCCCTAATTTTCTTCATTATGGTTTGTTTTTCCTCAAAAGTATAACAAAGATCATTACTCCACGGTTAAATTATGAGCGTCAAATATCAGAAAGATGTGAGAGGTCAAAGGTTAAAAAGGCCCATCCCCCCCACCCCACAATGACTCTTATTTGTATTCATTGTTGAAGGCTTTAATGTAGTAAAATGTCTGACTGTGAAGTACTATTGCAATGTACTACTTATTTGTAAGCACGTGTGTATCACACAACTGCTCTGTAGCCTGAGGAGATGTACACTAAGGTTTTGGTTTTTATTTTCTCCCGTGTATCTCACACAATCTCCTCTCACAGCCCATCAGCTGGGTCCCGACCCACAGTCTGGAAACCAACATGGAGCCTGTTCCCTCGCCTGGCCGAGTCCTCGGGCTATCCCCTAGAAGATGGTTATCGTGCCGTTTGCAGTAAACATGTGTTGAAAAGGAATAAGGTCTTCTATCGCGGCGGCTAATTGACGGAGCCGATCTGAATAAAAGCGGAAACCGTTTTGGAAAAACGGCGGGAGACGGGGACGATAAAACGTCCCTCAGATTTATTCTCCCTCTGATCGCTGACAAACTCGCTGCTCAAAACAAAATGGAGGGAAAAGGCAGACACATTCCTCCCACCACCAGCGTGGGGACACACATCCCCACTTTGGTCACATGACAAGGTTGAGGGTCCAAGCTGCGTAAAAAGATTTCATTGTTACAGGGGGGGCTGGCTTTTTAAAAAAACCATTATGTTTTGAGCATTTCAAAGAAATCTTTACCAGATGATCGTATCGCACGAGACGTCTTCACAATGGAAAGCAAATGCCCGATTCCTGCTCTTTCACGTTTTAATGGAGAGACTCTGCAGTTTTGTGCAGTCGCAGAGAGAACATTCTGGAAATCTTCCTTGGATGTTTTCTGCTAAATCAGTGTTTCTCCAGTGAAGTGACAAAATTAAGACAATTAAAAAAGTCTTAAATTAAAATTTTTCTAAATTGTCTGGTCCCACATACAGTAAAATGCACTTTTTCACGGTAACTATATGAGGCAGCTCAGCATGTTGTATTATGTTTTAAGTGCTAAAGATCATAACTCTGTGGCAATTAAAGACTACTGTTGCCCTAACTGCCAGTGTTATGAGGGAAAATATGTGCATTTAGGTATTTTTAAAAATAGCTGATGTACAACATACATTTTATTTTATTTCAACCCCCGTGGTGATCTAACACCGACCTAATTCCATTCCGGAGGAGGTGAAAAAAATTACATTTTCCAAAACAGAAAGTTTCTGTGCGATTCCAAAATTACAATTTCACTCGGAAAAAGTCAGCTCAGTTTGCACTCGTGTGGAAAGGGCTTTTGCCAAGAACATACGCTTCACATTTCCCTCCAAAGAACTTATACACAGTACATGATGATGACAGAGGCACATCACTCAGGCCTGTATTGTGTCACATGGTTTGGTGGAATAAATGTCCCTCAGATCCCAAAGAGAAGGTGCACACTGGGCCATTATTTGGGGGTGGGGGGGTGTGTTATCTCACCGTTTTAGGTAGGGGGGAGGCGGTAATTACAGTGGGGGGTGATCTCAGTGACCTGACCCGCCCTGCTCACTCTAGCATGCCGTCTGCATTCTCCCGGCTCTCCCCCACCCGCTCTGCAGCTTCACCTGTTTTAAATGCTTTATATGTGTCCAAAAGCCATCAAATGTACTCCATCAGAGTCCATTTTACTTCCTCAGAGTCCTATATAATGTGCCTGTTAAGTTTAACCGTCTGAGGAACCCCCCACACAATAACCCCTCTCATTCAGATTCAAGTGCAGTAAGTACACCTTGGTTCTTAGTTTGGAATTGTATGCTAAATGTTGAAGGTTTTCTATGAAGGTAAATGTTGAAAGTTTTCTATGAAAGTAAATGTTGAAAGTTTTCTATGAAGGTAAATGTTGAAAGCTTTCTATGAAGGTAAATATTGAAAGCTTTCTATGAAGGTAAATGTTGAAAGCTTTCTATGAAGGTAAATTTTGAAAGCTTTCTATGAAGGTAAATGTTGAAGTTTTCTATAAAGGTAATTATTAAACTCCTTGTAACTCATTATTACCCATTATCGCGAAGCAGCAAGGCCTGGATTCAACCACCATTTTATGTATTTTTTTATGTTTTCATGAACAAAATTTGGTGTGCAAAGAAACAAAGTGTTTATATTTTTATGTCATTTTTGAAATACAAATATCTATTATAATCAGGCCAGAGTTTGGGACTTTTTTTTTTATTCGACTTTTTACATTTTACATTTCAAATTTCATTGCATTTCATTCCAATGCATTTCAATCTGGTAACAGATCTTAGTTAAACACTTTGCCGTTTTTCTCCACAACAAAATCATTTTCAATTCAGTAAAAAACAACACAATAAATTGTTTTTAAAAATGAAAAAATGAGTGCATGATTCATACTTGCATATATAACTGTACATACAGATATGCAGATATTCCCTGCAGGGAAATTTATTTGAAGCAATTTACAACTAGGCATAGCGCAACATCACAATCATATAATCATCAAAGCATACGACAAGCTATCACAGACATAAATAACAGAACACAAAACGCCTTACAATAACAACACATTGGAGAAGCACACTACATTTAAGGGCGTAAGTAGAAAAACCTGTAGTGCATTAAAGGGTGCATTAAAATTTTATTAAGATATGTGCTTATTAAGGAGTGCAATTGCCTGTGGAATTAACGAGTGTATTGACCTATTTTATTGAAAGATTGGGGAGTGAAATCTATGTCCTGAAGGAAGCAGCTCAAAGCAGCTCAAATTGTGAGAACAGTGGATCTGTGGGATCAAAGAGGATCTGCTTTGCACAGGGAACTGGTCCTATAGATCTCATACAGACCAGTCAGCATTCCCAGAAATTTGATTGGCTAGCAATGGTTACGATTTTCCACAGATTCAGATGAATGTTGACATAGATAGCAAGTAAAACACAGTAGGGCCGTGTCCAAATCAACTATGTCAGTTCAGGATACTTTTTAAATGTAAACATTTTTTAATTTAAAATGTGTTAAGCATGCGACAGTTATTATACTTATTTCCGGGTTTTTGCTGATAACAGTATGGAGGATATTTTATGCATACTGCATGTCACTACACAGCATGCAGTAAGCAGTATACAGAATGCTAGTACACAGCAAACAGGGTGCAGCAGATAGGGCTCTGATTCAGACACAGCCCTAGGTCATCTGTATGGAAATGTGTGGGCAG
The DNA here is from genome assembly GCA_029718625.1 of Synaphobranchus kaupii. Lineage (NCBI taxonomy): Eukaryota > Metazoa > Chordata > Actinopteri > Anguilliformes > Synaphobranchidae > Synaphobranchus > Synaphobranchus kaupii. The sequence goes on from CM056380.1 coordinate 3,919,863, forward strand.
AGAGGAAACTTCAGAAGGGAATCTGCTTTGAGCAAAGTTGTCTTTCCAAATTGTGAACACAAGAGGGCACTCTGCCTCTCTCTCTTCCCTAATCTAATTGTGGCATTTTATTTTAGCAAGATTGAACATTAATCAAGACATTTTTGGTGATATCTTTTTTTAATTCATTCATTTCATGGATAATGTTTTTACTGTCAGGATTAAATTCACCTGTAAATTCTGAGAAACAAAAAATATATATATTTCACACAAAATGAATTCCAGAAACAATTAGAGTGTGTTCATTATTTTTCCTATTCACAGGGTTGACTTTTTAATTGTGTTTTCATTATAATTGTCCCAGGATGTGTAAAGTGCCCTCCACTATTATTGGCACCCCTGGTAAAGAGGAGTAAAAAGGGTTATAAAAAATTCCGTTTGGTGAATTAGCTTAATCTCACACTGAAAAAATGAGGAAAATCCAACCTTTAATTGAAGGAGAGAGAGAGAGGGAGAGAGAGGGAGAGAGAAGGAGAGAGAAGGAGAGAGAAGGAGAGAGAGGGAGTGAGTGAGTGAGTGAGTGAGTGAGTGAGTGAGTGAGTGAGTGAGTGAGAGTGAGTGAGTGAGTGAGAGAGAGAGAGAGAGAGAGAGATGACTGGGGGTGGCTAACCTGTCCAAACAGCAGGGTGCCAGTGCTCACTAAAACTCATCCTCAGGGGAGACAGGGGGAGACCTTGGAGAGGTGGGATTTTCTTTGTGGGAGAGCCAGGGAGGGGGGTGTGGGAGAGCCAGGGAGGGGGGTGTGGGGGAGCCAGGGAGGGGGGTGTGGGAGAGGGGTCTAGTGCACAGTGTGTGTCTGGTTTGTTGAGTGTGTGCGTGATCTCTGCCATGTGTCCGGTTGCATTGCAGTGTTAATGAAAAGCAGAAGGTGTTGACAGACCCGTGTAAGAATGTCACACAAATCACCCTGGTAGCTGGATCACTCTGGTAAGAAGATATGTCTGGTAGCTGGATCACCCTGGTAGGCAGATCACCCTGGTAAGAAGATCTGTCTGGTAGGTGGATCACCCCGGTATGTGGATCACCCCGGTATGTGGATCACCCCGGTATGTGGATCACCCTGGTAGGTAGATCTCCATGGTAGGTAGATCTTCCTGGTAGGCATATCTTCCTGGTAGGCATATCTTCCTGGTAAATTGGTCATTTTATTTGTGCTGCAATTCCGTCATGTTTCACCCGATATGGACGTAATTACCCACACATTTAAGCTGACAGTTGGTACTTTAACCTCATATTCATTGTTTAATTTCATATCCAATATAAAGATTTTGTATGCCGTCTTTCTTCTTAAAACGATAATGACAAATGTAGGTTCATATTATTCCGTAAAAATTCTGCATCATTCTCCCCATTTCTCCCTCTAACACGGTCTTTTTACCAGGCAGGTTACTGAAATTGTCCAGTTATGAGGCAAGTAGCTATGTACAAATCATGCAACAAAACAAGTATTTGTTGCCTTGCCTTGGCTAGGCTTCTTACAGTTATGCAATGCCTGTGACAGAATAATCTGCTGTCATAATAATATCTTTGTAGTGCCCGCTGAGAAACCTTAGATTGTTTTTATCTCAGAATTGGTATCGGCCAACTTTAAGCAAAACATTAACAGGTTCTATTAAAAACTAAAAAACTGTGTTAACCAGGGAAAGTGAGATATGCATAATAAGTTCTACTGGGTCTCATATTTACCTGCTCAGAGCAGTAGGCTTGTTTCAGCAGCAGTACTGTGACTTGTTTTGCATGAAATCCTCCACCCTGACGAGACTAACTTTGTGACTCATCGCATCACCGCCCAGAATTTGTCACGCTTTCTTCATCCACCCATTACCCCCCCCCCCCCCCTCTCTTTCTCTTCACTTTAGTGCAGAATCCAGCTAGAGAAACAGGAAGGGGAGGGGTTATATATGGTATTGATCTGTTTCATATTGTGTTTCTGTTCCTGTATGCCGTTTACAAATGGAGAAAGAGAGGAAGTGAGACAGAAGGACAGAGAGAGGGAGAGAGAGAGAGGAAGTGAGAGAAGGAGAGAGGGAGTGAGAGAGGAGAGAGAGAGAGGGAGAGAGAGAGAGAGGGAGTGAGAGAGGGAGTGAGAGAGAAGGAGAGAGGGAGTGAGAGAGAGAGAGTGAGAGAGAAGGAGAGAGAGAGGGAGTGAGAGAGGAGGAGAGAGAGAGGGAGTGAGAGAGAAGGAGGGAGTGAGAGAAGGAGAGAGGGAGTGAGAGAGAAGGAGAGAGAGAGGGAGTGAGAGAGAAGGAGAGAGAGAGGGAGAGTGGGGGAGGCAGAGAGATAGACGAATATCCTCCAGTGGGGGCATGTTGGCAGGGTCACAGAAGCCCGCTGTGTGGTGGCCAAAGCCTGTGGTTCCCTGTGAGCACAGCCCCCCCCACAGCGAGCCGCTAATCTGTGGGCCGCGCAGGCAGCGGTTAAACCCAGCGCTCGGGCGACGACTACGCCACAGCAAGCTCATTCTGTCCATTAGCTTTCATTTGCAGCGCTTTTGCTGAACAGTTTCTGGGTTTTCTCAGGGCCAGTGTGGGAGATTTAAGACTCAGAGCCCCCAGCGCAATACGGACACCGTCTCTCTCCTGTACGTTGTAGGAAAAGACTTCAAACGGGTAAATCTACTGCTTAATAAATTCAGTTTAAAAATGGAACTTAGTCACCGGTCAATACTCAAGCTTCCATTCAGTCAAACTATAGAGTGCTGTTCATCGTAAAATGTAGGCAGCAAATTTAAGATTCTTTAATTGCATTACATTACATTTTTAGTTGATTTGGTCAATTTATAAAATATTGAAACATTTATTTATTTATTCTGAGGTTCAATTGCAAAGACCTTTGAGTTTCACCTCTGGCAGCTTTCATAGAGCTGGCCTTCAACTCATTGGACAGCCTGAAAACACAGTTGGCGTACTTTGGCATAAAGTAGTTGTCGAAAAGACCGCGCACAACCAGGTCTGTGGATGTTCGTGAGTAACCGTGTCATTATATTTGGAAAGAGGCGTTGCTGTTGATTTTTGAATGTACATTTTCGGAGCTTTGAGCGGCACAAACTTTGGACCCGTTGAGGTCCGTTCTATGAGGGTGATGTCACAGTGAGGTCAGTTCTATTAGGGTGATGTCACAGTGAGGTCCGTTCTATGAAGGTGATGTCACAGTGAGGTCTGTTCTATGAGGGTGATGTCACAGTGAGGTCCGTTCTATGAGGGTGATGTCACAGTGAGGTCCGTTCTATGAGGGTGATGTCACAGTGAGGTCCGTTCTATGAAGGTGATGTCACAGTGAGGTCCGTTCTATGAGGGTGATGTCACAGTGAGGTCCGTTCTATGAGGGTGATGTCACAGTGAGGTCTGTTCTAAGAGGGTGATGTCACAGTGAGGTCCGTTCTAAGAGGGTGATATCACGGAGAACTGCAGCAGATATCTACAAAACTAGTGAAATCTCAGCTAAACTACCAGGATGGATAGATAGCACTCCGGGTATGTAGAAACATATCAAAATAAAACCTCTGGGTGCACTGCCCCTTTAAGACTGAAGTTTCAACACAAATATGGCACTGCTCGTGAACCCAGTCCTTCTGCTCCGAGACTCACCTCTGACCCCAAAACAGATATTCGTCTGAAAGGAAAACTGTTATTAACATTGCTGCATTATTTTAACCCCCTCCAACACAGAATCAGCCAGGCAGTCATCTGGAATGTGCAGGGTGGCTTGGACTGTTAATGTTAAGCGTTTTAACCTAACTATACATACGTACATACAACTTAGGTTAGAACAGATACAAACCATCCACCATTCCCTTACAGCATTTGTACAACTAGGCCATGTTGTCATGTACGACAATAATAACTTGTCTCGTTCACACAAGATGAAGTGTCGTGCAAAACAGTCGAAAAACAAAATTATGTGGGTGAACATGAACCACAAAGGGTAAAAAGACAAAAGGGCGGGAAAGTCAGTTATGATTCATACAGCTGCCTGTCAGTCCCAACATTAATTTTTCATGAAATATCATAAACATATTTTCAGTACAAATACATCTGGGTTTTATTGTCGGAGTCCACGCAGTATGTAAAGCTGCTTTCAGTATCCTGATTAAATTGGATTATTTCTGAAAATAGGAAGGCATCAGATGTACTGTGCCTCTTCAATGAGTCAAAGGTTTAGCACTAACGAATAGTGATGAACAACACTGGAAGGACTTTATCCATCTTACTTGATTTTGTATTTATCATCATTATTTAAGCCAGAAATGTTCTCCCACAAGACCGGTTCACATGCTTTCGTAAGGACTTGTCATTGATAACTACACAATTTTTCAATGCATTCAGTATTTTATTTCTTTATTTTGTTGGGGGTGGGTAACCTTTTTCTGCAGTCATTTTGCATGGTTATAAAATAAGCAGTCATTTCTTTCTTGACCAGCAATTAAGAATCTTGGAATCCCAATTATCTGTGTTTAGGTTCACTGTGAACTCATTACTGAGGGGCTGTTATGTATTTTTCCAGTTTGATAGTTACACACTGTTTCCAGGGCGATAGTCTTCAAAGGGTTTGATGTTCCAGGCAGACTTATCAGTAAACGAATCAACATCCTGATCCAAGTGACAGGAAGCAGTTACAGGAAGTAGCTGAATCGGTGGACACTGCACTATCGAAGTAACCTCTTAAGACTTTCTGGTTATTATTCGGTTATGTCGTTGAACAGATCTTCTTGTACTTCGATAGACTGTTAAACTTCAGGAAGATATGAATTATTGGATTTTCTGAAGTGCACAACAAGGGCGTAAGGTCCACTGACTGCGGTAATGGACTATCCCAATTCACTGCCGTTGTGAAATAAGTTAATGTAACCATAATTTTTAAAATGTGGATTCGGAAATTGGCTGCTTATGAATACGTTAAGTAGTATCACTTGGCTGTATTTTAACACAGATTTTAAAGTGGCAGCCATTTTACACCCTCATACATTTTCAAGTCCACCGAAGCTGTGATTGGCTGAGGTGAAAGAGCTTTTCACTGCAGTGGAGATGAGTGTCTGACAGTTTGGCTAAGACAGCTGACATGGAGGGGACCAATGGGAGAGGGGCTGGGGAGTGATCGCGTTTCTCAGCAGTTCGTACACTCGGCTCACATGTGGATGGAAGCAATTAGGGGAGAACAAAGCTGAACAGAGGAAACATTGAAAACACGACTTTGGTAAATGACCTCATAAACACCAACCATGGGCTGATGCCCCTTCCTCCAAACCCCCTCCCCAACACAGAGCTTGGCTGCTCGTTCGTTTCATCTGGTATTCATATGGGTTTCACCCCCTCCTCCTCCTCACAATCCATCCCAAAACTATTTCCTTTTTCAATTTCCAGAGGAAGTCGTTAAACGGTTCCTGAACCAAACAAGACTCTATCTCTCTCTCTCTCTCTTAACGCTTCGTAACGTTCACTCAGACCCTGTCCCGCGCAGCTTAACTGAAATTCTGCCTCGGAAAACCGACACGTCACCTGCCACACTTCAGCCGATGAGTGAAGATCAGGTCGGCAGTGTTGCGTAAGCGTTACTTTGTGAACCGCCTGATGCGCATCTAACTGTATTTCCTTAACAAACTCGTCCGTGTTTGTTAAATCAAAAATGTCCGTGTAGTTCACCATATACTCTTGCGTTCCACAGTACTTGCGTTGCAGCATTGCCGTCTCCCTTGCGGATCTGTTGTTCGCGGGCGCTCGGTTCCGTTCTTTGTGCTATAGCTGAGAAAGCGCTGGAGGGTTGCGCTATAGCAGCGTCCGGCGCTGTGAAGGACGTGACGCTTGGTGAGCAGACTTTCCCAGCCCGGCCGCAGCGACACTGCCCTGAGCCTGCTAACCGCGCTCCGAGCGCCGAGAGCACACAGAGACCCCCCCCCCCCCCCCCCCCCCCCACACACACACACACACACACACACACACACACACACACACACACACACTCCGACACTCCGAACGGGAGGCGAGGCCGCGGGAGAAAAACAGCAGGTCGTCACGGTAACCGACAGTGACAGGTGTCAGAGAGTCTCACGGCCAGACCCCTGACGAGTGTCCTGCTCCGTTACAATCGTCAGCACGGCGCTTTTCACAAGTCACAAAATAAAGACTGTACCCTCCCCACTCTCACCCCCATTTCCATTTCCCCTGCAGTCTGGCACCACACACACGCCCGCTGCCAACCTCGCTTAACTTCCCCACGAGGGGGGGGGGGGGGGGGTATCCTGAACGTGGGCACAGACATGAGAAACAAACCTGTCAGTTTGTTGAATCCCACAGAACACAATTCTGGTAGGACAAAAAAAAAAAGTAAAAAAAACAATAATCTTTTCTATTGTGTTTTACTGTTGCATAAAATGTATACGTTGTTGTTGTCTTAGCGTTTTTTTTTGTCATCCTATCACGGGATGAAAGTGCCACTAATTTATTTATTAGACTTTAATCCTTTCATAAACCGCTCCTAGTAGCTACCGTATAATTATCGAAAACGCGTCCCTTTAATCGTGTAAACCAGTCCTGTTAGCATCGCACAGTAATTAGCCGCTCGCAGAACATCCAGCGCTCGTGGTGTAGTTCGGTTTACAAACGTCTGACAGTGTAGTGCAGTAGTTATGGCACTGAGCTTGGAAATCGGAAGCCCCACGTGGGGTTACTGCCATTGCATCCTTGCCGTGAGCAAAGGTGCCGAACCTGAATTCCTTCAGTAAATATCCAGCTGTCAGTTGTTTCATTACGGATAAGGATGTCTGCTAAGGGATTGAATGAATGATGCAGAATTAAGGTATAGGCTTGTGTGCATGGAGCACTTCTACCTCAGGGGACTCCTTGTGCCTGTAAGGATTAGGGGCCAATGCATACTCTTCTCCCCTCTCTTGGGTAAACCACAGGGGCAACACGTCGGAGCTGGAAGGTCACACGTGGGATCAGGGGAAAAAGGAATAGCAGAGCGTGGAGACGGAGAAAATTCCCTGGAAAACCTATAAACCCAGTTGCATCCTGGGAGCCGGAGGAGGAGGAGGGTTTGAGCCATTCCTCTCCACGTTCTCTCTGGAGCTTCTCTGGGTTTTCGTGGTCGGACGCAGGCAAAAGCGGCTCGCCAATTCCGCTTCCTGTGAAAAATCCCTCTTCAATCCATAATATTTAGTGTCACACTCTAAATTTAAGTACTGAAAAAAAAAATCACTTAATTTTTTTACTCAACATTAAGGACAAAGCAGTGTGCAGTTAGACTGAACCGGCTCCTCTGTGCCAGATGGCTTTGGCACATGTGGTGCAGAACAGTCAGGGCTTTGTGGATCCTGATGTGCGGCCGATGGAAGCCCGGTAGCAGATGCGATGGGAGAGGAGGGCGTTAACGGCTCGGGTGAGCTGAGGACAGGGGGCGGAGTCCCTGTTCTGTGCTCTGTACTCCCGAGTGTAGAGCAGCGTTCTACCGGCGAACAGGTAACCGTCATTTCTTCACTGGGAGCAGAGGGCGAAGGGACGCTGAACCCACAGAGCCGCCTGAACGCTTTGCGTTTAAGAGTTGAGCGGACGTTCTTACCCAGAGCAGATCGAACAACTTTGTAAACACAATCCATTTTACTGCTGGGTATTTGCTGAAACGATTCACGTCAGGTACCTTGCTCAAGGTGTGGGCCTACAACAGCTGTGCCTCTACTGGGATCTGAACTTGCAATCTTTGTGTTAAAAGCTTTGCGCCCCCCCCCCCCCCCTCCCCAACCATTATTCTACCAATACTTTCTCATCCAAGCACACTGGGAGGCTTGACCCCGGGTCTCACCTGTATTCTGTGCCAAACTGGGGCCCCCCTATCAACCCAGGGGCCACGCCCCCCCTCCACCATCAACATTCCCACCCCCCCCACCCCCCCCCCCAGCCTGGGCGCATAAGACAGGAGAAGGGGTCTCAGAGTGGCCAGGGTGGGGCCTTCATTAGATCATGGCCGAACCTGCATTTCCATCACAGTGGGAGCGCGGCAGGGGGGTCTGGTCCCCCGTCGAGTGTTCCCCTGCTCCTCCTGTCTAATGAGCAGCGCCTCCTCCCACCCCATTCATCTGACTTTCCATTAACTCTCCCATTCACCCCGGGACAGCCCGAACGACGCCTCCGCCCGGCCCCCTCCGGCTCCACCCTTTCACTCTGAGACCAGGGGGGCCAATGGGGCGGGCGGAGCTCGGCGCGGCTGAATATAAGCGCTTGTGTTTGTTTAACTGAGAGCGGGGCGTAACCTTAACCTCTGCCCCCCCCCCCCCCCTGCATTTCCTACACACCTCCCTTTATCATAATGGAATAAAGTCGTTATAAAGCCTTTAACAAAACCAAGCACAGCGCGCGCTCTCTCGCGCTCTCTCACTCTCTCTTACACACACCGTTTACTTTTTGGTTCTCACCTGAATCATCAAAATATAGCTTTTCAAACGATCGCCCGGGAAATAAAAAAACATAGCCAGTGACCTGCCTGGTCGACAGACCGCGTGAAATATAGAGAATGACGCAGCATTTTTGCGGGATAATGTGAAGCTACATTTGTCATTGTCGTAGGATGAAACACAGCATGCGTAATTTTTTTATTATTTAGTGTTTAAACAACTTTTGCTCTTGCAAACTTAAGGGGACTTTTACAAGCAATTTTAAAGTGTTTCTGGCCAAGAATGTTCACCGAGCAGAGAATGGGAAATCTTAAGTCAGTGTGTAATTTCTCAGAGAGATCGGCTATAGGTTACCATTTCAAATAAATTATATTTGCGATATTTGACAGGGTTTGGATATTCTGCGAGAGTGTTTCCAATTACGTATAGGAGGCACGTTCTTTCAATATTCAAGTTGTTTACTGGGGGCATCATACACCACAGGCCGATACAGTTAAAGAATGACAAGGATCAATGCATTTATTTACAATTGACAGACACCCGAACTATACATTTTACTCGCGACTATTTCTTTTTATCCCGCAGGGCAGGCTACACGTGTCACCGAGTGATCAAATGATAGCTAGCCTAGAATAATTAGTTTGCAACTTGTAATCTAATCATGGATCGCTTTATTTCAACGACATAATATTATTGTAATGAAGGCCAGTTTTAGCTTTAGCTTTACAGCAATTTCCTTTGTATATCAATCGGATAGGCTATTAAAACTAAAATTAACCGTGAGCCATCGTTTAGCGACTTGACTTGTATCACCATTGTATTGCTGGTTCTCACAGCAAGGCGAAGGCATATTGGTTCACGATACAGGTGCTTACTCAATTAAAACAGCATAACCTACATTTCTTTAAAAAATATATAAAAAAGACTAATAATGTATCGCATACTTTCACTGAACTAGGATAACGTCATCACAAATGTTCTAATTTTTTAAATATCTGAAAATGTGGTAATATATTTCAAAACCTATAATGTCAAGTCATTAGGCCTACTGTTGATGATTCCATATAAATGGTAGGCTAAATATAAACATAGTTTGCTGACAATAATTTTGTCCCGCAATTTCTATATAGCGCCGCGTTTCTGTTGTTTATGTGAACGGTCGTATGACTCGTATCCTAATGCGGGCAGTGACATTTTCACCGCTCACTGGTTACAATTAATTCCTCACTTCTTAATGTCAGCAGAATATCATGTCAGCGGCACTTATTAAATAAAATTTAATTTGTGTAATGATTTAGGCCAACACGTTATGATGATAGGCTAATTATTATTATTATTATTATGGACCAGTTTCAATGAGACAGTTAATCCTTCTTTAGAGCCATATTCCCAGTGAGCTTTTAGTTACGCTAATTCAACTTTAGATATTGCAGTATGTCAATCTATTCAAAGTAATATGATTTTTAAGCATTAAAATCTGTATTTGTATTATGCTCGTCAAAGGGGAAACGACTTTAAATATAGTAGAACTCTATGGTATTATAGGTATTGCCAGTGATTCCTTTCCGGAATTAGTTTCAACTTAAACGACAGTAGGCCTCTGTTTGCAAATAAACAATTTCTACATTTGGCGACCCGTTGCCAAGTTAATTGACACCGAATCAATTAGGATTTAATTGTAATTAGTAAGGGTGAATTATGGGTACATATGGATTAAATATTCGTTTAATTTAGTTTAATATAGGCTAGATTACATTTTGTTTATTATATAAATAACTGAAAAGCAGTCTTGTTTTGTAAAGAAAATTGCATTCTGTTCCTATGGATTTTGATATGCTGTCCATAAATATTCGTATAAATGGAAGCATATTGAAGCTAAGTAAATATGCACGAGGATACTGCATTTGGAAAAGGTAATGAGACTGTCTTATTTTCTGCCTGTTTTCAAAAAGGCAATCAACTCCTGCTTTTAATTAGTAACATGTCCTGTTCAACGTGACCAAATCCAGAATGTAAATCAAACATATGTTATTTATACAAAGTTTCTACATTTATTTCCTATAAAAGGGAAATCAATTTCTGAACCGTACAATTTCTTGAGTTGTTGAGTTCTCTGGGAAGAACTACATGTGTCAAACACATAGTTATTCTCATAGTGACCGCTTTACTGTCGCACGGCAAGAGTGTGAAAATAATGCACTATTAATTAGGCTAATTTGCATGAATTGAATCAATTCGTAATTAACGATTTAACGAAGTTTCTGTCAGAGATCTCCATTCCAATTTAAAGTGTAGGTGTACATCGCTCAAAACCTATTAGCATACATCCGTGTACGCAGAAATGGAATTCATTACAACGAATATAAAAACAGCGTGAACAGTGCACGTGCCATTTTGTCATTTGTGTTCTGTCGTTGGTAGGCCTATATACTACATGATAAAGCTAAATTAGCATTTAATATTATAGATCATATTGTTTGTCCTATAGTAATGTGGCTCGTTCAAAAAAAATAATCTAACCAAAGAGCACATCGGCTATACACGCAACTTAAACTTTACATTGAAGCGGATTGCATTAATAAACTGCTGTTCTGCAGAGGTTTATAATTAGAAACGCATGCGGCTCAGTGTGCGCATACTGCGCGAGGATGGGTTAATTAGTACGCCTGTGTTTAAGATTCATAAAGGTCAAACACCGCCAAAGGCATGAATACAAGCTCTGATCTTCACATGCCATAAAGTGACAAGTGCAATGACAGTTTTTTTTAAATGATTACTTATTAATTACTATTTAAAAATCCCCCCATCTATATGGGGAGAAATAAATACATAAAATACGTTGACGTTTGCACTGTTTTCACGAAGTAGAATCCTTTTGATGTTATTTCTGTTATTTAACAAAGTTGCGGTATAATTGTATTTGCATTGTTCTCTGTGCAGATAATACTTATCTGTAACCGATGTGAGCAAATGGTTTCAGTCGAGCTGTAGACGATTTAAAAATGTAGGCAATGTAAGATTGCATGCATTTCAAATAACTCGTTGGTTACTTTGTTCCATAAACAGAGTAATTGATGAATGGTTTTGTTGCTGAAGTCTGAAACGTATTATGAAGTCTCCGTGGTGTCACGGTTTAATGTAAGTATATCTGCCATATGTTTTAAAATATTTTCTTTTTTTAAAGGGCTGTTCTGTCTCCAGTAAGCTATGTAACAAAACGGTTTCAAGAAAGAACATTTTTTCCATTCCCTGCCTTTTGAAACAAAAACAACTTAGCCTAAGTTTTGTTATGCAAACTGTGTTCTTTAGTCTGCAGATGTAGGGATAAAGAAATAAGAATATGTAGCTGCACTTCATTAGACCGTATTTATCAAGCATTTCAAAGATCGCCTTCCAGTAGCTACTATCTCACAATAAACTCCGGGTCTTCAGCTTAGTGGCGGGTTTCGCTTTGCAGTGCTGCCTCGCCTAACTGCTCGTTCGGGTCTCACCAAATCCAAAGCTAATTGACATGTACGGAGCGCATTGGTGATTGTCACGTAGTTTTCAGCACACTGTCCTCAGAAAGCCTTTTGCAGATGAAAACATCATCGCATCGAATGCCTCTGTGATTTCCAGCCCAAAATCATTGCTTGTGTTTCTCCACAGCACTCAAAGCCAGCGGTGATGTCATCATGTTCTCGGAGTAGAATATCTGGCGCAGCGTGTCCTCTGTTACGCGTCTGATACGCTGATGCGCGTCAGACCGTCAGTATTTGAATGACCGCATTACTGACGTGTTGTACACTAAGCTGTGAGAATAAACTATTCAGCACATCATTTGTAAGACCTCGTTTAATTCACCATCTTCTTTCATGCTAAGATCCATTTAGGCAACGTGCACGTGGGCCTACAGAGCAGATGTAGGCCTATGCAAGCAGTAGCCTACGTGCGCAATCTGCTCACGTGGACAATATCTCAATTCTTAAGCCAGACACTACGTCTGTGGCGGTAAAAGCGCGAGTAGAAGGTTGCAGGTTTGAATACAGGATTGTGAAAGTTCTGTTGAACCTTTGAGCAATGGAGCCTAGTTAACTTGATATGGCCCTGGATAATATATATATAATATAAACTATGGTTAAAAGTGTAAATAAAGAAAATAAAATGTGTAATCATCTTAACAGTTCATTTTTTCCATCTAAACTACACAGCATGTGTTCACGGATCAGCTTTTTTAATCATCAGTTGACATTAAAAGTATTTTGGATCCGTTTATATACCTAGAAGTGTCCATAGGCTATATCCATTGGCATTAGGCTATATAGCCTATCATACAACTATATAAAAATAAACAAGTAAATTGAAAAGATCAGGAAATGCAGTGTTACTCGCTTAGATCAATTAGAATTCGGAGAGTATCGTCCATATAAGATGGTTTGATAGATCCGCGAGATGATATTCGACCCGAGCCACTCTGGAGCCTTCCCTGCACGCGCATTTTTGCTTTTCCTCGTAGAGTAGCGCCGAGGGTGTCTTGTGCGTCCAGTCGCAACATAAATTAAATCGACAGTTTTGACAGATGAACAGAAGAACGCTACTGGTGGCGAGTGATTAGCCTACGCGGGCGCTTCGCTGTCGGGGCAGTGTGATAGCGCCCAGAGGTGGGAAAGGCTAGGGGCTCGTCTGAGAAGACTAGCTTTCTGACACGCTGCTCCCCACAGCGAGGGACCTCCCATCTACCTATCCTGTACAGCCCTGATCATCGGAGCCGTTCTGAAATTCTACTGCTCACTTTGCAGACATGGAACTAAGGGAAAGAGCGCTAACAATAAGTACAGGGAAATGATTAAACTGTAAATTACAGACAGAGGCATCTGAATCTGTTTTGAGGCTTTTTTTTAATCCCCGGGGGAAATTCGCTGTGCAGCTCAGTCAGTGCAAGGAATTTCAGCGAGCGTGGAAACATCCTGATAATGTTAAGAATCTTCTTCCGGTGTTTATTTCACGGAGAGTCGGACGTTATTTGTTGCCGGGAAAAAGACGCGAGGAACCTCCGGTCACAGGGCACTTTGTTACGGATACTTGGGTTCTTGATTACCTTACGTCATGCCTCACTGGCCTGGCTCATCGCAGTGATATCACCGATTCGCTCAGTCTTTCTCTGGCGCAGTCCATTGCCTTTCTTTACCCGATAAAGGGGTCTAATCCTAAAGATTAGTGACTGTACTGCTACGACGCTCTTTAAATGCCGTTACTGACTGCGAGGCGCACACGTAATGCAGTCAGATCGGATAATCCATTTGACAGCCTGTGTCGGCAGGCTACTTGATGCAACTCTTCCTTTCGATTCGTAGCCTACAGAGATACTCCTTATCTCCGTCTGTCCCATTTCGCTTAATTTAAGTTCCATCCTCTGGACACCAAATTCGAAAATGTGCACATTTGTTGAAAGACAATAACCAGAATCAACCACGTGATGCTCATTAACTTTGAAAAAAAAAAAAAAAAAAGTTTTCATTTTGCGGAAAAAAATATCTGCAGCTGTATCTCAACAAAAACGTTTTCAACCGTTTTTCAAAAGTTAACGCATACAAAACAATGTCTATAGGTCATTCCAACTAGCAGAATCCATGCCCGCCGTTAAAAGTATTGATTTCAAAATGAAACGAGCTCTATTCCAAAGTAATGCTACCCAATGTTTCCAAAATTATTTAATGTAACTTGGCCCCGTGTTTTTTCATCTTACCATCTCAAGAGAATGTGGTCATGAAACTTTGTCACATCAGTGACAATCATTTACGGTGGAAATAATCTGAAATTCAGCTGTGTTACACTTAAACATTTTAAAAATGACTAAACTATATGACTGAAAAAGTGTCTGCATCCAGTGCTTTGGGTGTATGAAAAGCACATGAATAAAATGCATTATTACTATCAGAATTATTATTATCAGCGTGTCCATGTTTTAGGCAGCACAGCTACATAGGGCAGACGTAGGCACTCCGTCGGTCTCCGACTGCGGGAGAAAGTCGCTACGTCGCTTGGAAGTAGTTTGCCCATTGGGAAGATGCATTACATGTCCACAGCCTTAATTTTTACCTGTTTATCCTGCAATTGCCGACTTTGATCAGACTACTTTGATCAGATGTTGTTATTGGCAGATCAGATGTTGTTATTGGCAGATGTAGCTAAAGCTCTAATAGGAAGAATTATTCTTTGTGGGCCTGGAGCATTTGTGATGACGAAATCAGCAGAAAGAAGAATGCAAAAATATATTATTGTGTGGATGTATGAAGTTGTATCTGAATTCTGTGTGTTTACGTGTAATGCATGGGACAACACTTAGTCTTGTATAGCACAGTTCATGGTGTAAGAAATAACAGTCACAGCTCCATCTGAATGTGTGTGAAGTAATGTGCTTGTCAAATCTCAATACAAAAAGGAAAGTAAAACAGTTTTTTTTTTAAAAATTTAAAAAGCCATTTGAGCATGCCAGCCGTTAAGTGGCCTGTCGTGAACCTCCAAATCTATGGAAACCCTTTCATGCAGAAACACTGGCCCTTTTTTCTAAAATGTTTATGGAAATGTTTGAAGGGAAGACAAACAGCTGTGATTCCCGTGACAGCCGGGATCCAAAAGCAAACACGCGTGATTGAAGCGTGTGGATTACATGTTCCTTTCTACACGGCTGCTTTCTGCACCTTGGGATTTGAGCGTTTGTACAACGTCACGCCCAACTTACCTCAAGAGACTGAGAAGCGGGTGGGGCGTGGGGCGTGGGGGTTGCTGCACCCTGGCCAGTTCCAGCAGGGCTGCCAGGTTTTATAAGCCCTTTACCAGGAAGGCCATAGACAGAGTGATCACTGAATATGCATTTTTCAAATCTGGAACCTCTTCCTCCAATTCGGGAATCACCTGAAGCCAGCCTCTGTATTTATTCCCTCGCTGTCTAATTCCACACTCCTGTTAGACAGAGAGCCTCTCCCCCAAAGGTGTTGTACCTCAGCCTTCACCTGCTCCGACCCCCTCCCCTCCTCTCTATCAACCTTTCCCTGGCCCGCCCCCACCATCTCCACCGACTCTCTCTCCCCACCCCCTTCCAAAGCCCCGCCCCCTTCACTGAGCTGTCCCAAGGCTCCTCCCCGTCTTTTCATGTAAAAAAACAAAACAAAAAAAAAACGACATCTTCCCGTCTTTTATCCTCGTTGCCTTTTTAGATTAGCAGGGTTAACGAGCCTCCGTCGTCCAAGCTAACGAGGCCTCGCTGTGCCGAGGGGGGGGGGGGTCAACGGGAAGCCCTGTCACAGGGGGCCCCTGGAATACGTGGGACCCATAACGAGGGCCCCCAGTCCTTCGCAGTACCTGCCCCAGCTCTGCCCATCCCGCTGGGTATATATACGCAGACAGAGGGGGTGGGAGGGGGGGTCTCATTAGGACAGGATGTGCCAGGACGCAGTAAAAGTGTTTTTATGAAGCGCAGATCACTTACAGATGTGCCCACAGTCAGTCTCTGGCTGCGGCTCCGCGGCTCCACGACTCGTCATCGGGGAAGTCCCTCGCTGGGCCCATAACCTCTGACTTTATCTGAGAGGACATCCCATCCCCCTACCTCACATCCTGCCTAACTCACAACCTCTCATCACTCCCTCCCACCTCACATCCTGCCTACCTCACATCCTCTCATCACCCACTCCCACCTCACATCCTCTCATCACTCCCTCCCACATCACATCCTGCCTACCTCACAACCTCTCATCACTCCCTCCCACCTCACATCCTGCCTACCTCACAACCTCTCATCACTCCCTCCCACCTCACATCCTGCCTACCTCACATCCTCTCATCACGCCCTCCCACATCACATCCTGCCTACCTCACAACCTCTCATCACTCCCTCCCACCTCACATCCCACCTACCTCACATCCTCTCATCACTCCCTCCCACCTCACATCCCACCTACCTCACATCCTCTCATCACTCCCTCCCACCTCACATCCCACCTACCTCACATCCTCTCATCACTCCCTCCCACCTCACATCCCACCTACCTCACAACCTCTCATCACTCCCTCCCACCTCACATCCCACCTACCTCACATCCTCTCATCACTCCCTCCCACCTCACATCCCACCTACCTCACATCCTCTCATCACTCCCTCCCACCTCACATTCTCTCATCACTCCCTCCCACCTCACATCCTGCCTACCTCACATCCTCTCATCACTCCCTCCCACCTCACATTCTCTCATCACTCCCTCCCACCTCACATCCTGCCTACCTCACATCCTCTCATCACTCACTCCCACCTCACATCCCACCTACCTCACATCCTCTCATCACTCCCTCCCACCTCACATTCTCTCATCACTCCCTCCCACCTCACATCCTGCCTACCTCACATCCTCTCATCACTCACTCCCACCTCACATCCCACCTACCTCACATCCTCTCATCACTCCCTCCCACCTCACATTCTCTCATCACTCCCTCCCACCTCACATCCTGCCTACCTCACATCCTCTCATCACTCACTCCCACCTCACATCCCACCTACCTCACATCCTCTCATCACTCCCTCCCACCTCACATCCCACCTACCTCACATCCTCATCACTCCCTCCCACCTCACATCCCACCTACCTCACATCCTCTCATCACTCCTTCCCACCTCACATCCCACCAACCTCACATCCTCTCATCACTCCCTCCCACCTCACATCCTCCCATCACTCCCTCCCAGCTCACATCCTGCCTACCTCATATCCACTCATCTATCCCTCCCACCTCACATCCTCTCATCACTCCCTCCCACCTCACATCCCACCTACCTCACATCCCCATCACTCCCTCCCACCTCACATCCCACCTACCTCACATCCTCTCATCACTCCCTCCCACCTCACATCCCACCAACCTCACATCCTCTCATCACTCCCTCCCACCTCACATCCCACCTACGTCACATCCTCTCATCACTCCCTCCCACCTCATATCCCTCCCACCTCACATCCTCTCATCACTCCCTCCCAGCTCACATCCCGCCTACCTCACATCCTCTCATTACTCCCTCCCAGTTCACATCCCGCCTACCTCACATCCTCTCATTACTCCCTCCCAGTCCACATCCCGCTTACCTCACATCCTCTCATCACACCCTCCCAGCTCACATCCCACCTACCTCACATCCTCTCATCACTCCCTCCCACCTCACATCCCACCGACCTCACATCCTCTCATCACTCCCTCCCACCTCATATCCCTCCCACCTCACATCCTCTCATCACTCCCTCCCAGCTCACATCCCGCCTACCTCACATCCTCTCATTACTCCCTCCCAGTTCACATCCCGCCTACCTCACATCCTCTCATTACTCCCTCCCAGTCCACATCCCGCTTACCTCACATCCTCTCATCACACCCTCCCAGCTCACATCCCACCTACCTCACATCCTCTCATCACTCCCTCCCACCTCACATCCCACCGACCTCACATCCTCTCATCACTCCCTCCCACCTCACATCCCACCCACCTCACATCCTCTCATCACTCCCTCCCAGCTCACATCCCGCCTACCTCACATCCTCCCATTACTCCCTCCCAGTTCACATCCTGCCTACCTCACATCCTCTCATTACTCCCTCCCAGTTCACATCCCGCCTACCTCACATCCTCTCATCACTCCCTCCCAGCTCATATCCCGCCTACCTCACATCCTCTCATCACTCCCTCCCAGCTCACATCCCGCCTACCTCACATCCTCTCATTACTCCCTCCCACCTCACATCCCACCTACCTCACATCCTCTCATCACTCCCTCCCACCTCACATCCCGCCTACCTCATATCCACTCATCTATCCCTCCCACCTCACATCCCACCTACCTCACATCCTCTCATCACTCCCTCCCACCTCATATCCCTGCCACCTCACATGCTCTCATCACTCCCAGTTCACATCCCGCCTACCTCACATCCTCGCATTACTCCCTCCCACCTCACATCCTCTCATTACTCCCTCCCACCTCACATCCCGCCTACCTCACATCCTCTCATCACTCCCTCCCACCTCACATCCCACCCACCTCACATCCTCTCATCACTCCCTCCCAGCTCACATCCCGCCTACCTCACATCCTCCCATTACTCCCTCCCAGTTCACATCCCGCCTACCTCACATCCTCTCATTACTCCCTCCCAGTTCACATCCCGCCTACCTCACATCCTCTCATCACTCCTTCCCAGCTCATATCCCGCCTACCTCACATCCTCTCATCACTCCCTCCCAGCTCACATCCCGCCTACCTCACATCCTCTCATTACTCCCTCCCACCTCACATCCCACCTACCTCACATCCTCTCATCACTCCCCCCCACCTCACATCCCACCTACCTCACATCCTCACAAAGAAGCAGGTTAGACTATTCTTGGCATCTGTCAATCTGTATACTGCAGGATATTGGTTTAGTTCATGGATCTCTGTGCATCTGGGGCCCCCCCACCCACCCACCCCGGCCCCCACCCCGGTCGTTTGATGAGACAGAAGCACAGGCATGGAAGCATGGCTGCGCCAGGGCGTCTCACGGTGTATACAAGGCATGAGCCCACAGATACGT
Organism: Synaphobranchus kaupii; assembly: GCA_029718625.1. Taxonomy (NCBI): domain Eukaryota; kingdom Metazoa; phylum Chordata; class Actinopteri; order Anguilliformes; family Synaphobranchidae; genus Synaphobranchus; species Synaphobranchus kaupii. Next base: position 3,938,881 of record CM056380.1, read on the forward strand.
GCTGATCTGTAAGACAAATAAACAACACCACCACCGTCTGTCTATTACTGATGGCTTTAGCTGCGGTCCCCACTCGCTGTAACTCACACCGTACACGCTCTGAAACTTCAAAATAGCACCTCTGCCTGCCACAAATGTCATTGTATTTGGTCCCACTGATAGGTTAGCCTACTCTCTAAATTAAAAAAAAAAAAAGTTTAAAAATTAAACTGTGAAGTGAAGTATGACAAAAGTATTGTCTTAAATGTTTTTAAAATGAATACTCAAAAGACCATCAGCTCAGCAGAACAGGTATTTTATCTTGAAGGTAAGAGAGAGACGTTGGTAGGGAGGAGCCTGGTGTGATCTCTCATGTCCATACCTGTGGTACATATCCTCACTTTTGTTTTGATAGGTGTGGTGATCTGGCTAATTATACCTGAAGAGACATCCAGTAATTCTTACTCACACTAAATTCATGAATAGATGTACCGTAACATTAACTATTTGTGTGAAAATGACTAAACCTCCCTGCATAATATTACATATGTAATTTATGTTAATCAGTTTGATCTCGCACTCAAAATATAAGAGAAATCTAACTTTTAATTGATAAAATTGTTCAAAGAAAAAAAAAAATGTATTGGCACACCTAGAAATTCTCATGAATAAAATCTAATAGAAGTATCTTTTGCTTTTTTTCAGTTCATCTGAATCTTTAGGAACTCATCCATGGTCATCTAAGATTGTCTGTTTCACTGGGGTATAGATATGAGGTGACATACATGCCAAACTCTCTGTCATCCATCAACAGAGAACACACAAATTAAATTAAACAAAAGGATGCTACCTCTATGCCAACAAACTATTTGTAAGGCTTGCCAGAAGAAAGCCTCTACTGTCATCAAACCACAAATATAAGTGCCTGGAGTTTGCTAAACATCATTGGAACTTTAATTGGAACTGCGCTCTATGTCAGATGAGGCAAAAATAGAACTGTTCTGCCACAAATTCTAGAGGTGGGTTTGGCGTAAGAGGGACAGTCATACAGAAAAGAACCTAATCTCCACTGTGAAGTATGGTAGTCGATCTGTGATGTTGTGGGGCTGTTTTTCCTCCAAAGGCCCTGGGAACCTTGTTAGAATACGTGGCATCATGGCCTCCATCAAGTACCAAACATGAGGACCAGAGTTGTGCCAATGAAAGACAAGGAAGCCATTATGAGGCTGAGAAATAAGAAAAAAACTAAACAGTCAGAGACATAGGCTAGACCTTAGGCTTACCAAAATCAACTATTTTGAAACATCATTAAGAAGAAAGAGAGCACTGGTGAGCTCAGTCATAGCAAAGGGCCTGGTAGGCCAATGAAGACCTCTGCAGTTGATGACAGAATAACTCTCACCATAATGAAGAAAAAACCCCAAACCCCTGTCCGACAGATCAGAAACATTCTTCAGGAGGCAGGTGTGGATGTGTCAGTGACTACTGTCCGCAGAAGACGTCACAAACATAACTACAGAGGCTACACTGAAAGATGCTAATCATTAGTTAGCCACAAAAACAGCATGGCCAGGTTACAGTTTGCTAAGAAGTACCTAAAAGAGTTGTGGAAAAAGGTCTTGTGGACAGATGAGACCAAGATTCACTTGTATCAGAGTGATGGCAAGAGCGCAGTGTGGAGGCCAACAGGAACTACCCAAGTTGCAAAGCAGACCACTTAATCTGTGAAACATGGTGCTGGGGGTGTTATGGTTTGGGCATGTATGGCTGCCACAGGTACTGGCTCACTTGTCTTCATTGATAATGTAACTGCTGATAGCAGCAGAAGAATTAATTCTGAAGTTTACAGAAACATCTTATCAGCTTAAGTTCAAGCATATTTCTCCAAACTCATTGGATGGCGCTTCATCTAACAGCAAGACAATGATCCCAAACATACTGCTAAAGCAAGAACGTTTTTCAAAGCCAGAAACTTGCCCCGAAACAAACAGGAGCTGAAGATGGCTGCAGTACAGGCCCGGCAGAGCATCACCAGAGAAGATACTCAGCACCTGGTGATGTCTGTGGGTCACACACTTCAAGCAGTCATTGCATGCAAAGGATTTGAGACAAAGTACTAATAATGACTACTTATATTTACATTAATATGCCCCAAACATTATGGTGCCCTGAAACGGGGGGCTATGTATATAAGTGCTGTAATTTCTACATGGTGAGACCAAGATACCGTTTAATAAATGCTGAGAATGTGTGCGTGCGTACGTGTGCTTGTGCGTGCACAAACACATAAACGCACAAATGCACACACATTATACATAATTCTTTAAAATGAAAACGAGTGTACTGTCTTCCGAAGTGAAGGTTCTCTTCCCAGTCTTCACCTCTCTGCATCCGAGTGGGAAAAATAATAGCTTTGGGAATACTGTTACAGAGCTCCCTCAGAATTCAGCCAAAGACACCATGTGTGTCTTAATCCTGTGAAGTGGATCTAAGAAGAGAAAGTCAGAAACCGCCTCAGTAAAACCCCCTGCAGTCATATGTAATGCCGTCTGACTCGGTGTATGAGATCAAATTAGGTCACACCCAAGGCTACAGATACCGAAAAATAACACCGGGGCAGATCCACAGATTGTGTATGACTGTGTCATGACTGACTGCTCTTGTTGAATTTAGCCTCTGATTCATAAGCCCTTATTCGGCGATGATTTGAGTCGCTTGCATGCAACCGCAATTATTTTGGAAAATTCTCTGAACGGTTGTGTGTGTGGGTCTCCGTTCGTATTCGGAAGGTTCCGGGGGAGTGCCAGGTTGGGTTACTGCAGCACCTGTAAACCTAAAGGAGAAAGTACAAGGCCCAGAGAACTACACCCATAAAGCTCTCTTCACCGGTCATGTGTAAACCTAAAGGAGAAAGTACGAGGCCCAGAGAACTACACCCATAAAGCTCTCTTCACCGGTCATGTGTAAACCTAAAGGAGAAAGTACGAGGCCCAGAGAACTACACCCATAAAGCTCTCTTCACCGGTCATGTGTAAACCTCAAGGAGAAAGTACAAGGCCCAGAGAACTACACCCATAAAGCTCTCTTCACCGGTCATGTGTAAACCTAAAGGAGAAAGTACGTGGCCCAGAGAACTACACCCATAAACCTCTCTTCACCGGTCATGTGTAAACCTAAAGGAGAAAGTATGAGGCCCAGAGAACTACACCCATAAAGCTCTCTTCACCGGTCACCCCCAGACAAAGCTGCGACAGACAGACAGAGGGACGGACGGCGGGGGAATGGGGGGTCTTCAGCCCCCCCGACGCACTGCCAGGGGCCTCCGCCCCAGATGAGACTGGGGTGAAAGGGGAAGGAGAAACTGGAACGCTAATAATTAGCATCAGCGCTAATGATAATTTAATTAAGAGGTCGCTCACTCAGGGGGACGTACGAGTTCCCCTCTCCCTCCCCCCCCGCCCCCAACCCCGACGTTCCCGACGCTCCGATTCCTAATTGTGCACGGCTGTTCCCCTGGGTGAGTTTCGGAAACGGCAACGCCCCCCCCACCCCTTCAACGTGTCCTAGGGGCGGGCTTCCTAATTGGTTAATTAGTCCTCGCAAGGCTCGTCTGTGCAGCCGGGAGGGTGCATGATGAGGGTGCGGGGCTGTGTCCTCTATTGCCTCCAAGCTGCCTAGAAGGTGACTTTTGGTTTTTGAGGACGGCAGCCCTACCAAGACCTGACCAGGAAGTCTCTGTCTGTCTCTCACAGGTTAAAAGTTTTGGTCATAGTTTCCTCTTTTGTTTTGGTAGGTGCGGGCTTCCATTTAATGATTTAAGGCTCGTCGTATATCTGAGCCGCCGTTTTGGGAAATGATATTTTGCCGGTCAGGGTTATATACCAGGCTTTCGGGAAGGGTACTCATCTGAGTAAAGCTCAGGGGTCAGGGGTCAGGGGTCGTCATAATGACAATCACCAAAAGGGACAAGCTTGTTTTTTATTTTATTTATTTATTTTTCCCTTTGGCGCACAATAGGCGCTTGTACAGTCCACACATTGCATTCATTGTCTGTGACCCAACAACAAAAGACTCTTGATATCTTATTTTCTGATCCTCTTACATACTCTTACTATAACCTCTATGCATTTGAATGGATCTCTATGGGAATTGGGGGGGGGGGGGTCTAGATTAAGCTGTCAATTACACTGGAATAGTATACAAGATATGCAGTATATATGGATGATCACTTTAAGGGTTTCTTCTCCTGACTTATTTTTCCATAGAGTTCAATAGGAAAATGAGTGAGGAGAAACAACCCTTAAAGTGATCCATCCATACCTACTGCATATCTGGCAGCAGAGTGATGGTTTGAGGCTCGTTTCATACCTCAGACCCTTGATGATTTACAGCCATTTTACCAATCATGTATTCCATACTGTTCCAGCATAATCTACAGCTAAATCTAGTCCCACCCCCCAATTCCCATAGAGATCCATTCAAATGCAGAAAGGTTATAGTAACTCTTGTAAGAAAATAAGATATCAAGTCTTTTAAAGTTGTTGGGTCACAGACATCAGAAAGTCATGGTATGCAAAGGATATGTAACCAAATATTAAATCTGAGGACTTTATTTAAGTTTATGTTAATTTGTCCAATTTGTCTCTGTTTATGAAGGATATTGAGGCAGACTCATAATAAGGACTCAATAAGGGACTGTCAATGCTTGGCTTAGCCAGGAAGTACGTGCTTGGACCCTGACCGTGGTGGTCTGCTATTGGACTACTTGGCCTTTTGAGCTTCGAAAGTTGACTTTGCACCACTCATCTTTGTGACTTAAACGGTTTTTATTTTGCTGAATACGCTGTTGTTGTTGTCTGTCTGCAAACTTTATGTTTGTCTTGATTCTGTCTTTCTGGCCAGGGGGGGTATTTCACGAAGCTGGCTAAGAAAATCTGTGCTTACTAAAATAAGCCAGACTTGCATTAGCCAGGTTAGACAGCGTGGATAAATTCCGTTTCACAAAGCTAGATTGCAGCTCAAGAGGTGAAGCTAATTCAAGCCTGATGAAAGCCAGGTTCGGGGAATGAAGTTACGTGCGCATCCATGCACTATTTAAACAGCCCAAGTAAGTGAATGTCAATTTAAACATTCCATCAGAATAAAATGGCAAAATAATGTATAGTGTCGCTTACAGCTGGGGAGCAGGCACTCATTATGAAAATTACAAGTCTATAATTACAAAAAAGGCAACACCACAGTATTTAAAGCGAGAGACGCAGCCTGGGAATCGATTGCCCAATGCATAAATGCGTATGTTAGTCCTATTGCACAAACAGTAGTGCTGTGCATCTCAATTAAAAAAAGCTTTAACTTAATGCACACAGTTTGTATTACACTAATGGACTGACTGCACACAGTTTGTATTACACTAATGGACTGACTGCACACAGTTTGTATTACACTAATGGACTGACTGCACACAGTTTGTATTACACTAATGGACTGACTGCACACAGTTTGTATTACACTAATGGACTGACTGCACACAGTTTGTATTACACTAATGGACTGACTGCACACAGTTTGTATTACACTAATGGACTGACTGCACAGTTTGTATTACACTAATGAACTGACTGCAATGTGTTTCATTTGCGACATCGGCCTCATGAAAACTGCAAATGTAGATTACACCCTCCCTGGAAAATATGTAGCATTCATAGAGATGCTCGTCTGGATAAGAGACGGGATCCACTCTCCCTCGGAACACCACCCCACTCAAAACGCTCCCCTTGCCATCTGTGCCCCCTCATCTACAGGATTCTCAATGAACGGACATGCCATGGTTGAAACAGAACCAGTCAAGACACATTTGTCTTTATACATTACATAATTGGGTCCGATATTTCCTTTAACGACCATCTATGTTGCGAATATGTCCATGTTGTCGACTCATAGGTACACGGTTCCCCACGGTTCCCCACGGTTGTCCTGGCTAAACTCCCAACCTGGCTCTTTCAATCTGCCACCTAATCATCCCCCAGTTTCATTGGCTGAAAATTGTTCACTCCCTCTCCACCTCAGCTGATGTGTGGTGAGCATTCTGGCACAAAATGACTGCCGTTGCATCACTCTGGTGGGCGCTACGCATTGGTGGTGGTTGAGGTGAGTTTCCCCCTCATCACTGTAAAGCGCTTTGCGTGTGAGAAAGGCGCTATATAAATGCCAGGCATTATTATTATTATTATTATTATTATGTCTAGTTTAGACCTCTGAAATATTACAGACTGGGTTTTTTTTAAATATCCTACAAATAAAAGCCAGTCAACAACATTAAGTTTAAATGGTTGAGTAGTATTATCGTAAAAAGAAATTGTTTTTTCACATAACCTGCAAATAAAGTCAAAAACTTGAATTGTAATACTGAAGTTTTAATAATATGACAACACAAAAAGGAATTACTAAAGGTAAAAAAAAAAAAAAGGTGCGGAACGTGTTGCTTTTAAGCCAGTGGTCCATCTGTAACACTGGCTGCAAATGGGCCAAGTCGATGTCACAGTCTGTAACACTGGCTGCAAAATTGGCCAAGTGGATGTCACAGTCTGTAACACTGGCTGCAAAATGGGCCAAGTGGATGTCACAGTCTGTAACACTGGCTGCAAAATGGGCCAAGTGGATGTCACAGTCTGTAACACTGGCTGCAAATGGGCCAAGTGGATGTCACAGTCTGTAACACTGGCTGCAAATGGGCCAAGTCGATGTCACAGTCTGTAACACTGGCTGCAAAATGGGCCAAGTGGATGTCACAGTCTGTAACACTGGCTGCAAAATGGGCCAAGTGGATGTCACAGTCTGTAACACTGGCTGCAAATGGGCCAAGTGGATGTCACAGTCTGTAACACTGGCTGCAAAATGGGCCAAGTGGATGTCACAGTCTGTAACACTGGCTGCAAATGGGCCAAGTGGATGTCACAGTCTGTAACACTGGCTGCAAAATGGGCCAAGTGGATGTCACAGTCTGTAACACTGGCTGCAAATGGGCCAAGTCGATGTCACAGTCTGTAACACTGGCTGCAAAATGGGCCAAGTGGATGTCACAGTCTGTAACACTGGCTGCAAATGGGCCAAGTGGATGTCACAGTCTGTAACACTGGCTGCAAATGGGCCAAGTGGATGTCACAGTCTGTAACACTGGCTGCAAAATGGGCCAAGTGGATGTCACAGTCTATAACACTGGCTGCAAAATGGGCCAAGTGGATGTCACAGTCTGTAACACTGGCTGCAAATGGGCCAAGTGGATGTCACAGTCTGTAACACTGGCTGCAAAATGGGCCAAGTGGATGTCACAGTCTGTAACACTGGCTGCAAAATGGGCCAAGTGGATGTCACAGTCTGTAACACTGGCTGCAAAATGGGCCAAGTGGATGTCACAGTCTGTAACACTGGCTGCAAATGGGCCAAGTGGATGTCACAGTCTGTAACACTGGCTGCAAAATGGGCCAAGTGGATGTCACAGTCTATAACACTGGCTGCAAAATGGGCCAAGTGGATGTCACAGTCTATAACACTGGCTGCAAATGGGCCAAGTGGATGTCACAGTCTATAACACTGGCTGCAAAATGGGCCAAGTGGATGTCACAGTCTGTAACACTGGCTGCAAAATGGGCCAAGTCGATGTCACAGTCTATAACACTGGCTGCAAAATGGGCCAAGTCGATGTCACAGTCTGTATCACTGGCTGCAAATGGGCCAAATCAAGTTTGACCGACGTTAGCCTGCTCCCGACCAGGCTAGCACCAACGCATATGTTGCCTTAGCGACATAACTGCCAGTTAGTCAAGCTGGCTTTGTGAAACAGAATTATGGCAGAACCTATCCAGACTTACTGAAATAAGCCAGGTTTACGTCTTAATTCCCACTCCATTTGGGAACAATTTCACCAACGAAATGATTGTTTGTATTTACTGTGGGGATCATAAAATCAAACACCTGCATCGTTACTGTGCGGAAAGAATGATGCAGCTTCTGGCAGCCAGTCATGGGTGAAAGAGCTTGAGTTTAGTGAATGAGTTTACTGGATAAACCCCAGACACGAGGTAATGCTTTTCCACAGGGGGTGCTGGGGGCAGTAGAATAGCCAGGAATTTGTTTGTGTGTGTGTGCGTGTGCGTGTGTGTGTGCGTGTGCGTGTGGGGAAAACAGTTTGCAGACCAATTCACAAAGCAGGGGGAACTATTGTCCCAGGAATCCAGGGGGTTAAACGTCCACATACACACAGATATCAATTTCTACCTACCAGCTAGTTTAATATTAATATCTCAGACTGTAAACTGCTCAACCCACTTCATTACTTACTCTGTTACATCCCTCATTACATTCTGTTCCCATCCATTCCACCTTTAGTTTAAACCGGGCCGGCCAGCGGAGGATGGGCTCCCCCTCTCTAGCCAGGGTTTAAACCGGGCCGGCCAGCGGAGGATGGGCCTCCCCCTCTCTAGCCAGGGTTTAAACCGGGCCGGCCAGCGGAGGATGGGCTCCCCCTCTCTAGCCAGGGTTTAAACCGGGCCGGCCAGCGGAGGATGGGCTCCCCCTCTCTAGCCAGGGTTTAAACCGGGCCGGCCAGCGGAGGATGGGCTCCCCCCTCTCTAGCCAGGGTTTAAACCGGGCCGGCCAGCGGAGGATGGGCTCCCCCTCTCTAGCCAGGGTTTAAACCGGGCCGGCCAGCGGAGGATGGGCTCCCCCTCTCTAGCCAGGGTTTAAACCGGGCCGGCCAGCGGAGGATGGGCTCCCCCTCTCTAGCCAGGGTTTAAACCGGGCCGGCCAGCGGAGGATGGGCTCCCCGTCTCTAGCCAGGTTCCTTTAGTTTAAACCGGGCCGGCCAGCGAAGGATGGGCCCCCCCCTCTCTAGCCAGGTTCCTTTAGTTTAAACCGGGCCGGCCAGCGGAGGATGGGCTCCCCCTCTCTAGCCAGGTTCCTTTAGTTTAAACCGGGCCGGCCAGTGAAGGATGGGCTCCCCCTCTCTAGCCAGGTTCCTTTAGTCTAAACCGGGCCGGCCAGTGAAGGATGGGCTCCCCCTCTCTAGCCAGGTTCCTTTAGTTTAAACTGGGCCGGCCAGCGAAGGATGGGCTCCCCCTCTCTAGCCAGGTTCCTTTAGTTTAAACCGGGCCGGCCAGTAGAGGATGGGCTCCCCCTCTCTAGCCAGGTTCCTTTAGTTTAAACCGGGCCGGCCAGCGAAGGATGGGCTCCCCCTCTCTAGCCAGGTTCCTTTAGTTTAAACCGGGCCGGCCAGCGAAGGATGGGCTCCCCCCTCTCTAGCCAGGTTCCTTTAGTTTAAACCGGGCCGGCCAGCGAAGGATGGGCCCCCCTCTCTAGCCAGGTTCCTTTAGTTTAAACTGGGCCGGCCAGCGAAGGATGGGCTCCCCCTCTCTAGCCAGGTTCCTTTAGTTTAAACTGGGCCGGCCAGCGAAGGATGGGCTCCCCCTCTCTAGCCAGGGTTTAAACCGGGCCGGCCAGCGGAGGATGGGCTCCCCCTCTCTAGCCAGGTTCCTTTAGTTTAAACTGGGCCGGCCAGCGAAGGATGGGCTCCCCCTCTCTAGCCAGGTTCCTTTAGTTTAAACCGGGCCGGCCAGTGAAGGATGGGCTCCCCCTCTCTAGCCAGGTTCCTTTAGTCTAAACCGGGCCGGCCAGCGAAGGATGGGCTCCCCCTCTCTAGCCAGGTTCCTTTAATTTAAACTGGGCCGGCCAGCGAAGGATGGGCTCCCCCTCTCTAGCCAGGTTCCTCCTGAGATTTCTTCCCATTGGGGAGTTTTTTTCTCGCCACTGGGGAGTTTTTACCTCGTTTGCTTTTTAGGGGTGCAGACCTGGTTTTTGTCTAATGTTTCTCTGTACAGCATCTTTGTGACAGTTCTCTGTAAAAAAGTTTCATTGAATTGAATCAATTGCGCAAGAAATTCTCTGAGAGTGGGCTATGCATTTTCGAACCTACGCTAACAAATGATTGTCAGATCTTTTATCTTATGTAAAAATGATTAACATTACTGTATATACATTTTAATACAGGAAATTATCTGCACAAAAGGTTTACAATATGCTATACAGTGGAATTATTACACTGGAAATCACCAATAGAAATAGTTTAGGCAGGTTTATCAAAAGGAACTAAACAGAGATTTTACACACGGGTATCCACGACTGGTGGACAAAATACATTATTAATAATAATGCAATAGAGGTTGCCATTGCCATAATTACAAATGATATTCATATTGGACATATTTTCATTCTGATCACCGGCCGGTTTTCCAAACGTGGGCGTTTCCACACCCGCAGCACCCCAAGTCTACGGGTCCTAACAGATAACTCATTATCAATACAAAGTGCCCCATCCAAGAGAAACTGCACATACAATCAGAAAAATGCAGGGTAATCTCAAAAACACACAAAGGTGGGGTTGCACAGGGACCGCATTCCACAATCGGCTGGTGAAGGTTTCACAGAACCGCAGAGCCACTCTCTGTCCTGGTTTCACACCAGCAGCGATGCGTCTAACAGCAAGACTTCAAGGATAACCTCATTCATTCAACCCCTTCAGAACCTTATCTTCATTTAGAGGCACCCCCATAGCCTCCTCTTCATTTAGAGATACCCCCATAGCCTCCTCTTCATTTAGAGACACCCCCATAGCCTCCTCTTCATTTAGACACACCCCCATAGCCTCCTCTTCATTTAGATACACCCCCATAGCCTCCTCTTCATTTAGACACACCCCCATAGCCTCCTCTTCATTTAGACACCCCCCCCCCCATAGCCTCCTCTTCATTTAGACACACCCCCATAGCCTCCTCTTCATTTAGACACACCCCCCATAGCCTCCTCTTCATTTAGATACACCCCCATAGCCTCCTCTTCATTTAGACACACCCCCATAGCCTCCTCTTCATTTAGACACCCCCCCCATAGCCTCCTCTTCATTTAGACACACCCCCATAGCCTCCTCTTCATTTAGACACACCCCCATAGCCTCCTCTTCATTTAGGGACATTAATTTAGACCATTTTAGCTGCCCTATAGAAGTGACTGGAGCGACAAATACCCTATTCTGGATTATCACAGGGGATATCACATTTGGACTCATATCACGGCCAGGTAACTACACAACCCAAAGTTCTACTAACTTCAGTCAAGAACCATATACAGTATTGTGTATGAAAACTACAGTGTAAGGGTCATTGAATAAGAATAAAATAAAGTGTTGGGCCGTTTCCACACTTCCGCATGCTCAGCCTGCCTGTGATTACTGACAGGGCTGCAGCACAGACAAGCCTCCACATGCTCTCCCTCTCTGCTCGGTGTTCTCTGTTCTACTCCAACGCTGCAGTCGGAGGATTAAACTCTCAGCATTCCCCCGGAAAGCGCAAAGTCCCTCGGTCAGGGACAGACACCACGCCCCCTCGGTCAGGGACAGGGCCTCGGTCAGGTACAGGGCCTCGGTCAGGTACAGGGCCTCGGTCAGGGACAGGGCCTCGGTCAGGGACAGGGCCTCGGTCAGGTACAGGGCCTCGGTCAGGTACAGGGCCTCGGTCAGGGACAGGGCCTCGGTCAGGGACAGGGCCTCGGTCAGGTACAGGGCCTCGGTCAGGTACAGGGCCTCGGTCAGGTACAGGGCCTCGGTCAGGGACAGGGCCTCGGTCAGGGACAGGGCCTCGGTCAGGTACAGGGCCTCGGTCAGGGACAGGGCCTCGGTCAGGGACAGGGCCTCGGTCAGGTACAGGGCCTCGGTCAGGTACAGGGCCTCGGTCAGGGACAGGGCCTCGGTCAGGTACAGGGCCTCGGTCAGGTACAGGGCCTCGGTCAGGTACAGGGCCTCGGTCAGGTACAGGGCCTCGGTCAGGGACAGGGCCTCGGTCAGGGACAGGGCCTCGGTCAGGGACAGGGCCTCGGTCAGGTACAGGGCCTCGGTCAGGTACAGGGCCTCGGTCAGGGACAGGCACCACGCCGCCTCGCTCAAACGCCACAGCGCCCGCCGCCCACCCCGCCCGCCCGCGCACTCACACAGAGCACAGCGCCCACGCTTGGACGTATCTGCCCCCAGGGAAGGGCTAGTAAAACTCAAAGCAGACTGTGCACAACATGACAGGAAGACAACAGACTCAGTTGGACACATATAGACACCCTCCTGACTTGGAGACTGAAGAACAGGGCACTCGTTCCACCGACATATCACCCCCCCCCCCCACCACTACCACCCCCCTGCCCCCTTGCCCCCCCTTGCCCCCGGCCCCCCTGCCCCCCTGTCCCAGGGCGATGGAGGAGCCCAAAGTCCCGCTGGGTGTGTTCTCTGCCCCTTGCCTGCTCTCTCAGCCCTGGACCCAACTGGCTCGCGTCAGTGTGTTAAAAATAAATCACAGTAAAACATGACAATTGAAAAATAACTGCCACAAAAGAGATTTTGTAAATCACAACAGTTTAATGAACGCGACTAACAGCCCTTTTAATCACTGAATCTAATCACTCAAGTATAATTTGCACAAAACACCACAGAACTATTTCCCTTTCTGTTTTCTACGTTTGTTTGCTGTCCCCAGCATTCTGTGTGGCACAAGGGCCAGGACACAAAAGCACCTCTCATTGCAGTCGACTATTCCCACGGCATTCTAAAACAAGATTAACAAATATTAATATCATATTAGGGTACCCTACATTTAGCGGAAGTTCTTCTTCAGAGCAGCATACAAAATGACCGACTTTCACAAAAGTTAATGACAGAAATGCAACGAAAAGAGTTAACACAAAAGCACAGATACTGTATAAGTGATGTGTAGATTGTGCATAAATATACAGTAAGACCTGAGATATGGAGCTATCAGAGTTATGGAGTGACCAGTCACCTGAACAGGGTGCCATTCTGTAAGTAGCTTAAGCAACGACACCTCTTCAAGCTATATAGATTATCTTTGTTATTATCACCAAGGCAAAAAAAAAAGAGGATTAAACAAAAACGATTCGCACTTTCCATAAAAAATAGTGGAAGTATCTAGAACTACATGTGGAAGTACATCTCTCCCTCTATAACTACGTTGGGCCCGTATAAATTCCGCAACAGATGGTAGCTTTCGCTTTCTCTGTAATTGACACTAACTTACAATTTGTAAAGAGTTAACGTTTTTTGTTTGAGAACTCGAGAGAGGTAGCATTTTTGCGATCAGCTGTCACCTCTGCCTATAAACCTGTTATTACGCTACACCTTTCAGAAAGCCGTCGCTGGAAAAATATGTGCTTACTGTCGTAGCAACAACATAAGAGCCTGTTTCAAAAATAAGGCTAGAATAATACAGTCCCTAATTAACATCGGTGGATCTTTACTTGGCTTTGAAAGTTAAAGGCATGTCAAGAGTTCTGACAATCCCTATTCCTGAAGTGATAGCTATGAGGATCTACTGTATATTTACCAGTGTGTGCGGGGGGGGGGCTGTGTATTATTATATTATCTATTATTAAATATCATATATTTGGCTACTGCTATTACCTCCATGATAAGAGTTCAGAGGAATGCCTCCATATATGAATAGGCTTGAATGTTGTGGTGGTTAAAATCTTTTTTGTTTTTTGTTCACTGCTAGATACACTGCCTGGCCAAAAAAAAAGTCGCCGTTGCACCCGTCATGCATAGTGTTCACTGTACAAACCTCTGGAGGCAGTGTTATGATCTGCGGTTGCTTCAATTGGTCAGGTCTAGACTCAGCAACGTTATGCAGCAATAAAATGAAGTGAGCTGAGTACCTGAATGTACTGAATGACCAGGTTATCCCATCAATGGGCATATGCCAGGATGACAATGCCAAGATTCATCGGGCTCAAATTGTGAAAGAGTGGTTCAGGGAGCATGAGGAATCATTTTCACACATGAATTGGCCACCAGAGTCCTGACCTTAACCCCATTGAAAGTCTTTTGGATGTGCTGGAGAAGACTTTACGGAGTGGTTCGACTCTCCCGTCGTCAATACAAGACCTCGGCCAAAAATTACTGCAACTCTGGATGGAAATAAATGTTGTGACGTTGCATAAGGTTGTAGAAACAATGTCATGACAAATGTGCGCCATAATGAAAGCTAAAGGCGGTCCAACTAAGTATTAGAGTGTGCGACTCTTTTTTTTGGCCAGGCAGTGTATAATAAAAAGACAGAGCTTCTGAATAGGCAGGGCTTGAAAAACCCAAAACCTCATTCATTTTCGTACAGTTTGTCTGAAAAATAAAAAATTCCATTTACTGAAGTACTGAAGTTCCCTCACAGGAAAGTAAAAGATATTCCATCCTATTCTATTTAAACTCCTCCAGCGAGTCTGTATTAGTGCATATTGAGAAATACAGCTTTATTAAGTATATAAGTAGCTTATACAGTGAGAAAAATAATTAATTGGAGAATGAAACAGTTTTGTTATTTTTGTTCTGTACTCTAGCACTGAGTTTGAAAGGATACAATGACAATGAGGTTGAAGGACAGACTGTCAGCTTTAATTTGAGGGTATTTTCATCCATATCGGATGAACCGTTTAGAAATTATAGAACCTTTTGTATAGAACCCCCCCCCCCCCATTTTTGGGCATCAAAAAATATTGGACAGTTCAACATAATGTAGAAGATGATATGCAGTAGATATGGAAGGATCACTAAGGGTTGTTTCTCCTGACAGATTTTCCGATTGAACTCTATGGAAAAATAAGTCAGGAGAAGAAACCCTTCAAGCTATCCATCCATATCTACTGTATTTCTGGCAGCAGAGTGATAGTTTAAGGCTTGTTTGATACGGTAGACCCTTGATGACTTGGAGCCATTTAGCCAACCATGTGTTCCGTACTGTTCCAGAGTAATTTACAGCTAAATCTAGTCCCACCCCCCAATACTCAGAGATCCATTCAAATGCAGAGACGTTATAGTATCGCTTGTAAGAGTACCAGAAAATAAGATATCAAGAGTCTTTTGATGTTGTTAGGTCACAGACATCAGTAAGTCATGGCATGCAAAGGATATGCGATCAAATATTAAAATGATTACTTTATTCTACATTATGTTAAACTGTCCAATATTGATGCCCGAAAATGGGGGGGGTACTATGTACAAAAGGTTCTATAATTTCTAAACAGTTCATCCGATATGGATCATCAAAAAAATATTGGACAGTTTAACATAATGTAGAATAAAGTAATCATTTTTAATATTTGATCGCATATCCTTTGCATGCCATGACTTCCTGATGTCTGTGACCCAACAACATCAAAAGACTCGTTATCTTATTTTCTGGTACTCCTACAAGCGATACTATAACCGCTCTGCATTTGAATGGATCTCTGTGGCGTTTTCTGGCTAAGCGGCCATGTATGACTGTCTGAGCGGCCAATGGTGACACACAGCAGCACTAACGAATCAGACTGTGAGGATGGATCACATGGTTGCGCTGTGGGGCTGTGTTCCGGGCAGTGGCGTGTCAGTCTCTCTTACGTTGGACAGCTAAAGGAAAGCGAGGGCTGTCAGAAGGCATTTGGCCACGGCGGTGCTGCACAGTACCCCGGCGGTCGCATCGAATCAGCCGCACAGAGCCGGCTGCCCTGGAGACACCCTAACCTTCCTCTACGCCACCCCCCCCTGTTCCCGCCTTGCAGCGCACCAAACCCCACACGTCCAGCACGCCTGAGTACCCAGCAGCCTCCAGCAAGCCTGATCGCCAGGCCTGTCCAATCCCATCCATCATCCCTCTCTCCCTTTCTCCTTCCCCTTCCACCACTCTTTCTGAATCCCCAGCACGTCTAAAAAGCAGATCAAACCCCCCCCCCCCCCCCATTTCACAGTAAACAGCTGAAGGCCAGATTAGAGGTCGGTGCCTCTCTGCGTTACCAGCTGAGATAAATATTCACGGGATGACTTCTGCCAGCCCAAGGGTGTTTATGCATGTACATGCTGCTCAACTGATATGCCCGGCACACACACACACACACACTCACGTACACATCGCATTGCACACAGACGCACACACCTCACAGTGCACACACACACACACGCCGCACACACACCACAGCCACACACATACTGGGTGCTTGAGATTATTGTCCTGATAAAAGGTGATATTTCTCCCAAGCATCAGATTTTTATTGGACTGAAGCAAGTTCCCTGGCAGTATTTGCATGTATTATACTCCATCTTTTAATCTTCCTGCTAATAAGAAGCTTTTTTTTTGTCTGTGTAAACTTGGAATGTCAGAGCACAGGGGTTGCATACTTATGCAAATAGCACATTTCTGTTTTGTATTTATTTATTTAAATATTTTCAAACATAAAACCAATATCACCTTAAAATAGTGCATTGTCAGTTTCATTGTTTTTAAATAAACATTGTTATCGCATAGAACAAATTTTCAGTGTATCATTGTAATTCAGTGAAATGTGAGAATTGATCAGGATCTGAATACTAGGCACTGCAAGTGAGTGCCTTCCGGGATTGCAGTTTCACACCCTTGCACTAGAGAATAGACATTCCTATGGAAGCTGCTAACATAGTGAGTCAGTCAGTGGGTCTGTCAATGAATCAGTGAATCACTCAAGTCCTTCTGTGGGTGAGTCAGTTAGTCAGTCAATGAACCACTCCAGCAGTAAGTCAGTGGTTCAGTCAATCACAAAATAATTTGGCGGGTGAGTCAGTTAGTCAATGAACCACTCTGCCAGTGAGTCAGTGGATGAGTCAGTAGGTCAGTCAGTCAGTGGGTGAGAGAGTTGTACATCAGTGAGCCGGTCACTCGGTCAGAAAGTGACTCCTCTGGCTCCAGAGCATTCCACCAGTTACAGCCAAAAGGGGTTTAGGTGAAGAATAGGCAGCATCCTAATGGGTTAAAACGCAGTGACCGCCATTGGAAAGCCAGCAGCCCGGACAAACCGCATGACCGTTTACACTCCCCGATACACGGTCTGAATATTCAGATCAGCAGTGGGCTCTCGAACACCATTTTATAACGTTGACTGCGCACGGTATAAACAGCTGCTGGGACTCATGTACTTAGTCTCACTGTACTTACGTGAAGCGTAAAAAAGAAAGTCCCACAAATGTCGCTTGGTACAGAAATGCCCTCGGCCACAAAACGCACAAACAGGGAGAAAAACACTTTGAGGGTAGATCTGGGCCTGTACAGTGAACGGTACAGGAGACATTAATCGAAGCAATTAGTCCCGTTTCACTGAACCACAGCCGTAATATCTGCTCCTCATGACGACCGCCAGGTCCAGCAGAGGTGAACGGACGCACCCGAAACCAGGGACTGTATGCAGTGTAACGGCCTAATGGGCAGATTTAAACGGCACCACGGCTAAAGTGTCATTACAGGATTCCAAAGCTATGTAGAGCAGTTTCTCCCCTGGAGCGCTCAAAACTCAAACATTGATCCATTTTTACTCCGCTGCCCATATAGACTAAGTAGAGGAATTAGGAAATGATACTCGGTTGGGGTAGATGGTTCGGTCACGCTCCTAGGAGCCCACGGGGTCCCAGAACGCTACTCCGTGATCCTTAAATCTCAGCTAAGCCCCATGTGCTCCACAGCGCATAGCAGCACGGGCAGGGTGGCCAGACAAGCCACAGGAATAAAATTATTCTGCTCACAGTGGTGTAGTTTAAAGTGCCTCATTCATAACATTTCCCTAAGCATCGCGAGTACTAACGCGAGTCCAAACAAGGTAGGAAATCATTCCTTTTAAAAAAAAAAAGTTTTTCCTTGAAGATAAACAGAGAACCTTTGTGTGGGATTCCATCCAAGTGCTCATAAAAAAAGTCAGTAAGAATTACCCAACATGCCACCCAATGGTTGGGCGTATATGTTACTGCCAGCCATGCGTGGAGAGGGAAGAGTGTTGGGACGAGAAGAGCGTTCTTGCCCAACGCCGCCTCGGTTAAACGGGTTTGCCTGTACCCGACCGCAGCTTGGATTTACCTCCAGATCCGAGCGGAGACTGACGGCGGCGTAAACACGAGCTCCAGTGCGGCCGTGCGAGCACAAACAACCGTTTAGCTGTGGGGTCCGCCATGGCGCTCATTAACATCGCTCTGTATCAGCGCCAACGCTGCGCCTCTGCCCATCGCCACTTTGGGTTCCATGGCCCCCGGGGGGAGGGGGGGGGGTCCTGAAGTGGTCCGGAGCGATCGGAGGCGACAGGGACGGTCGTCCGTCACGGGGGACGGACGGAAACCGCGCTGAGGCCGCGATCACACCTAATGCGCCGTTATGTCTCCGTACAACGGCAGTTCATTATTTTATTTTTTTTCAAATGGAAGGATCCGTAGTAGCCAATGCAACTTTGACAATGACGGATTATGTCATTGACGCACATGACCGCAACGTAGACCCTTTCCAACGCCAACCGCGAGCACTGCTCTAGCCCCTCTGGGGTGTGTGAAACGGACGGGCCCGAGCCACCACGACGTGCGTCCCGTTGTCTCCGTTAGTTTTTCCGGACGCCCCCCCCCCCCCCCCCTCTTCCCACTGACGTTCCTGCGGTTTCCTTCCACCGTTCGTTCCCTCGGTTTGCGCTTCACACCTCGCGTTGACACTCGCCGCGCGTTTCGACGGTCCCCCCGTGAACATGTCGGAACACGAGGGCTCGTTCAGAACGAGGTTTTCCTCCACTCTGTTTAAGCTGCAAAGATCTGGGTCTCGTGTGCTGCAGTACGAACTGAGGCGTTGGTAGGCTGTGGAGCATGGCTACTGTACCACATGATTTCTAAACAGAGGGATTGACGTGCAAAACCGGTTTGCAATTCTAGTATTGTGCTCGTGGTTCTTAAAGCCAACTGGTTCAACCCCACTCTATAAACACAGAGAGAGTGACTGGCTGTCATTTGCTTTGCACATACAGTGGGAACACTGTATAATGTACTTTGATCGTATGGGGTAATAACCCGACAGATTCCCCAAAATATTAAGAATTGAGAAATGGATCGACTTGCACAAGAGAGGATTCAAAAATTTGTACAACAAACAGAAGCGTTGATGTTATTCTGTAACAGCGATTTTAAAGTTTTGTGGTGATGCATGTAGGATATCTAATATTTAGATAGAAGTACCCCCACCCCCCATCTCTCTATCTCTGTCGCTCTCTGTCTCTCTCTCACACACTCACCCCCACAAACATCAAGGATAAGCCAGTCTTTGTCATAAATGACCCCTCCCCCCCCCCCCCCCCTCCCCCACACCTTAACCCAATCAGGACAGGGATGCTCTTCCTGCGGAAGGAAAGAAGTTAGTCAGTTTTGGAGTTTGTTTGGAGAAGAAGTTCATTCTTTTTGGTTCCTTGTGCGTTTCCTTTCATTCCTGTTCTGCTGGAGGGTAAATAATATTGGCAATTTTTGGCTTATCTCTCTCTTTACTGGTATATTCAAATGAATGTCTGGTTTAATGTCTTCCCTTTTGTAAATTATAAGTAGTCAGCCTACATTGAAATTTCTCCCGAAATTAAGCTTTCTTGCCCGGGACTCTCGAGGAATGGCCGGACTCAAATTGACAGAAGGAAACGTTATGTTTTTACTTTGATTGATCTTATTGGAGGAATAAAATCTGAAAGCCTTAAGTAACAGGAAGTTCATGCCCTTCCTGTTACTTCATACTTTGTCATACGACGGTGGGCATGGCTTCAAAGGCCATTGCCTCCATCTCCTGTCAACACCTGGGTAAATCCCTTAAACCAATCATAACAATACTGTGTGATGACACGCATCTCAGCCGAAAGTGAGTTTTGGAGTTCTGTATCTATGATATAAAAGCTTGTGTCTCTTATTAAAAGGAATCAAACAGGTTTTTTTTTCTGCCTGTAAAAAAAAAAAAGTCACAGAGTTGTATGAAGTGGTAATTAACAAGCGTTCATTCTGTAGTAACACCACAGTGGAGAAAAGCTAAGGCAATGAGGGGGGGGGGGGGGGGGATGATAAAAAATGCTTTGTATGCTAATTCTCCTACAGAAACAGGGAAAGGCAAATATCCCAAATTGCCCAAACTGGATGACTGTTTTGGTTCTCGGACTTGATCTGCGAGGTTGTGCTTTACATTTAAAGGAGATGTGAAAGGGTTAAAGCCAAATGGTGTCTCCTCCTTGTTCAAGCGACCATGCTCTAATTCCTCAAATGCAGCTACGTGTTCCTTCATGCCCCTTCTGACTGGTCTTATTATAATTATCCCAGAGTGATATACAGCCGTCCTTCTCATCTCTCCCCCACCCTGCACAGCCACGAGATCTCACAACCCTTCATGTGCTCTTTATTTAGACATTCCTGCTCAAAAGCTACACTTGTGTTTGGTGAGCAAACTCAGACACCTGCTGACACGCTGTCCTGCAAACACCAACGCAACATACACACGCACACGCATGCACCGTGTAACTTCAGCGTCAGGATAGTACACGATGCAGTATGCAGTATGCGGAGGTACATGAAATGAAGGATCTACTTTATCCTGTTTTAATGGCACAGTAAGGTTTTTCCGAACAAAAGATTTCCATGTTGCTGACGGTTTTTCTTTCGGTAACTGTTGTGAGGAAATAAGACTGTCGTTTTGGGTTGTGTGCAAATCATCGAGTGGAAGGGACATTCCACAGACTCACACGCACACGCATGCACCGTGTAACTTCAGCGTCAGGATAGTACACGATGCAGTATGCAGTATGCAGTATGCGGAGGTACATGAAATGAAGGATCTACTTTATCCTGTTTTAATGGCACAGTAAGGTTTTTCCGAACAAAAGATTTCCATGTTGCTGACGGTTTTTCTTTCGGTAACTGTTGTGAGGAAATAAGACTGTCGTTTTGGGTTGTGTGCAAATCATCGAGTGGAAGGGACATTCCACAGACTCACACGCACACGCATGCACCGTGTAACTTCAGCGTCAGGATAGTACACGATGCAGTATGCAGTATGCAGTATGCGGAGGTACATGAAATGAAGGATCTACTTTATCCTGTTTTAATGGCACAGTAAGGTTTTTCCGAACAAAAGATTTCCATGTTGCTGACGGTTTTTCTTTCGGTAACTGTTGTGAGGAAATAAGACTGTCGTTTTGGGTTGTGTGCAAATCATCGAGTGGAAGGGACATTCCACAGACTCTCTGCTGAAAAAGTCTTATTGAATCAGTGGAAACGATACCGATACACACTCATAAAATAAGATAATGAGCGTCTCGTCTGTGCGCCTTCTTTTCCACATCTGTATACATTTTCATAACACATTTACACGCACGTATTTACAGACCAGATTCATTCAAACTGTATTTTTGTGAGTAACTATGTTGTTACAGAATATATTATTATTAAGTGCGTAATCAAGGGATCAATAATAAGAATGTCCTGCTCTGTAGATGTTGTAGCATGCCTGCTCGTGCTGAGGTAACATCAGGCAGGTCAGCCAGGGGTTACCGCTAAATTTAAAATGGTGTCTGCCTCTCTTTCTCCCCACCACACTACTCCCCCTCTTTCTCTCTCTCTAAACTCAGTCTTTCTGAGATTTCTCCTCACATCCAGGAGGGAGTTGTAACATCAGCAGAACGGTCACATCTTTCACAGTTGCATTTCCTAGCGGTACATACGCCCCGGAGTGGCAGGTGCACGTGCGACGCGCCTACGAGCATCAGCACAGACGCGGGCGGCTCGTCCAGCGCTCTGTCGCCGGCTCTCCTCCAGGTTCCTGACTCCGCTGTTCTGGTCTGTTGTCCCGGCTGACGTTCGAGGTCAGTAAATCGGGCTTAAGGCCTCTCCCTTTCACCATCAAAATCGCACTGAATCTGTGAATTCGACCTGGCAAAAAACGACGACGGTTGTGCCCCGACATTACGCCACATTCTACAACCTCCCCCCCCCCCGTTTCAGAATGCATGTTTATTTGTATATAAAGAACACACTTATGGTTTGTATTTCAACCGGCGGAGACAGACAGAGAGAGAGAGAGAGGGGGGCTCCATTCGGGTAAGAGAGTCCAGTGCACAGAGACGGCTGCTGGTGACAGAGAGTCTCTTACACACAGTGAAGGAGCGTGACAACGCCTCCATTTTGAGACCTCCCCCCCCCCCGCGTATTTCTTCTGTAATACCCCAGGAGCTTCTTTTTTTTCTCTCTCTAAATGTCACAGACAGCGTAAATGAACATGGTGGATTTTAATCTGCTCTTAGTCAATATCCGCGCCCCAGGTATGTGTCTTCCATTTTTTTTATTTTTTTTTTACAAAGTTTGTAAAAGAGCTCAAATTGGTGCGTGCACAAAAGCGGCTCACGAAAGAAAAAGCAAGGCCTTTCTCCTCGGCCGAACGTTCCAAGCTTCCGTCAGTGGCGCGCTCAGCAGAGCGCATCTCAACGAGAGGAGAGAATCAACAGATTTACGCTCTTTGTGCCGGTTTGTTTAAAGAAAGAGGCCGATTTGACAGGGTGACACTGACACATTTCATTGCCGCCCTCTTGATTCCAGTGCCCTGGACCGATGCCAGAGTCTAAACACACCCCCCCACCGCCCCCAACATGCACCCCAGCCAAAGGAGAGTTATCATGGCAGCCACAGCTATAGGTGCTGTAAGGTAGGAGTTTGGGTGTGTTGGCGAAGGCTGTCAGTCCGACATTAAACAACCCTCTGCGTAGATTCATACATGTCCTCGTTCACCTCACGTCCTTATTCTGTTCATTTCAGACGATTAGAGGTGGATAATTGCTGAAAGATTTTAGGTTTTCTTCCTTTATTCTAACTAAAGAACATATTGCACGTTTTTTGGTGCATTTCACGCACTGAAGCCGTTCCATAGGTCCCTTCTCTGCCTCTCTTTCAGGTCGATATTAGCACTGCTGATGCAGTAGAACGGAACGACCAATGAGGGGCTGTAGTCGTTTAACCTCCCGTTCCGACAGAAATGGCTGCTCTAGCCCCGGGTTTAAATTTGTCATCAGCTGATCTGCGGTTAACTTGCCTGCAATTAATCACAGTCCTGGAGTATGTGCTCGCACCTGGAGTATGTGCTCGTGCCTGGAGTATGTGCTCGTGCCTGGAGTATGTGCTCGTACCTGGAGTATGTGCTCGTACCTGGAGTATGTGCTCGCACCTGGAGTATGTGCTCGTACCTGGAGTATGTGCTCGTACCTGCCGATTAGGTCTTTCCCCTGAATTCCCCTGCGGACGTCATCATCTTAGACGCTGTTGTTTGTGACAAGTGTTTTTACCAAACGTACGCATCTTCAGTTGCAGCCAATCCAGCCGTAATTACAGGTAATTACAGGTAACTCGGCTCCTCGTCCATTTTAAAAGCTCCCCCCCCCCCATGCTGCGTATTTCAGGGGAAATATGGCGACCGGTTCCGGATTTCCCCTTTTCATTGTGAGTGTGCAATCCAACGGAGGAAACTATTCAAAGGACTTTAACTCAAGTAAGGCTGTAACACTGGGCATAGTGTATTAGTTAGGAACCGCGACGTGTTTGTGATTGGATGCAAGTAACTGTGATATTGAATGGTTAATATGTGTTATGTAAAAGTTTTGTGTTCCCGTTTTACTTTGGATGGTTGTAAGCCACCTGCCGCGCTGCGTTAGGTTTAATGCATCACGCACGTATCTTGCATGTGATCTGTCTTTAAACACTAACCAGTCTTAATCTTAACACTGCACACTGATCTCAACGCACACGCACACCATTAGCTAGCTCCAGCAAAAGCTAGTTTCAAACCTCCCTCCATTTTAGTTTTTTTGTTCTATCTGAACACGTGTCCGAGGCAACCCCCCACACGCAGGAGAACATGGAAACCCCCACGTGCGCCCAACGCGCCACACACACACGCACGCACGCACGCACGCACGCACGCACGCACGCACGCACGCACAGTTTGTTGTACATTATAGTAGTGAATCGTGCTTTGCTCTGTTTGGTACTTTGTGTTCAATAAACTATTACATTTATCCAAGATTGCCTGTATTAATGTTGCTCTTGTGTTGAACTGAGTCAGCCAATGCTAATCGCAGGGATTCCCCAAAATGCCTTCACCTTTTAGCTGAATCATTTATATTAATTCGTTATCGACTGAGTACATAATATGATGATTTTGCTAAGATAATTATTCATGTGTAATTTTATTAGTAATTAAATGAATTATTAATTCAAGTTACCCATTTTTAGTTAGTATATTCTCTTTTGAGAATAGTATATACAATTTTATGAGACTGATTGATTATACAAAACTATGCCACCCAGTTGTCTAAGGATGGTAGTGGCGTATTGCAGTACATAAGTAGATTTAAATGAATATTACCAGCGGTTACCGGCGGTGGTCACTGTTATCCCAGCTGACTGAAGTCCTCCCTAGCCTCCCCTCCCTGAGAGATTGGGAGACGCTTGCACCAATGTGGGGGCCCATGGCCACTGGCACGGTCTCAATGTACTCGGGCATTGAAATTAAAGCATCTCTTCTGTACACATTTCTACATGCAGCACATGTGTATTTGCACACTGATGCATGGGTCCACATCTGTAGTCCATTACCTGCCACGTTGGATAAACTTAAAGGCGGTTTCTCTGAAATGTCTCCCTTGTAAAGAAATAGACATGTTTCTTAGCCGCCCCCATCATCGTTAGCATTTCAGAGAAGTAATGACACCAATTTATGCAAGAGGTCTCAAGGTAACCTAATCTCGCCCAGCAACCGATTTCAACACTCAATCAGAAGGCGTTTATTTAGCAATGACATCGACCAAAACATAAATATATGTTTACGAAGGTGAAAGGTCAACCCTACTGTCAGTTCGGCTAGAACTTTCCACGACAAAATGAAGACATGTCATATCTTTAAAAAAAATATTAACTTTTTTTAATGCACTTAGATAAATGTTCAGATTTGAACCTAGCGTTTATGTTGGCGTGCACCCACGAAGCAGGCACGCATTTGTGTGAACACGCAGCTGTTTCGTGGAAAGCAACTAGAATGACCTTCTATTCAGTGAAATATAGTGCTAGTCCCAGTACAGCTCGGAACAGACAGAGGCCGATGCTAGCTGTGCATTTTAAACATATGTGGCAATCCTCAGGTGGCAGGTCGGTCACATGACTCCTTTCGGGAGGGATGGGTCTGCACCATTTGTAGAGCGACTACGCGGTTTGACTGTACGCGTCATCGTTTATCACCATTACAGTTACTGCTAGTTCCAAAATGTCATCAAAGCCCCTCCGAGCACCAGCTCAGTCCGTCTGTTCCACTGGGGCAGACGGAAATTCTTGCGTCACCACGATAATTTAATTCCACGGAATGTTTACTAGCACACAAAAAAAAAAAAAACACCTGGAAGAGAGACGGTGTTGGGCCGGACTGTGCTTTGGGCTTTCCCATGGTTGGGTGCCATAGCGATAAGGAGCCGGTGCGTTGCAGTGACTCTTTCTCCCGCGTCTTGCGCATTGGGAACAAGTCTGGACAGCTTGTATCCAGCCCCTCTGAATAAACACATGCAGGAAATGAATGCGGTTTCCAGTGATTCACTCCATACTGGAAGCATTTGTTGTCAAAGAAATCTATTCAAGACCTCGGTCTTTGCCGAAGATGTTTACTAAATAAAGCCTGTGTCTCTTCTTTTAGCGTCTCTTCTGAGGAGGAGAACGTCGTGACATGGACTGGAAAAACTCCAGAATGCTTTCACCACCGCTGACATTACTTAAAGCTCCAGAAAAAATCTAAATAAAAGTAAATTAGCCTGATGAACAATGGCCTACCTATAATCTCATTTAGATTAAAGTCAACAAAAATCTGTTTCAAGGCAGTAGTAGCCAACTTCAAGAGAACCAAACCTTTTGCAGGGGCGTGTATTTTTAACACTGCTGTTGGAACTGGGCTTGTCTTTACCTCACTAATTGGAAATGTAACGTTTGTAACAAGGGGATATGACACAGGAGGACCACTTCGTTTGGCAAAATAAAGTTTTAGTGTCCTTTTATATTAAACCGTTTTGAGTTCCCCTTGATCTTCTCTACCTTCATCGGGAGGAAGTGAAGACCCCAGAGCCGTGTGTTAGTGTGCGCAGTGCAGCTGGTTGGGGGGGGGGGGGGGGGGGGGGGACTACAGCGGCTGTAATGTCTCTTACCGTTGACTGACCCGTAAAGCAGGGTCCTTCCGCATGCGGGGCTTGCCAGCTTCATTCCGCTCCCTCTTAGCATCGTTTTAATGGGGCCTTGATTTCAGCAGGATCATTTCCCATACAGACCGGTCAGTCTCCTTAATGGACCACAGCAAAGGAAAAATATTAATATTTCAATGTTTCATGGTCAACAATCCTCAGAAAAAAATGGTTTTCCCCCAAAGCACTCCACAGAAACTGCCCTTGTCGTAAAGCCAGTAACCTGACTTCATTATTATTATAAGTAATATTTTTGGTTTGTAACTGTTGTATGTAAAGACCACTTTCTTCCCTTGGACTAACAAAATTGTGAGCCCTTTCTATGTAAACCCAGAGCATTGAAACACTCACCTGTGCTCAGAAAGTGGGCCCTGTGGCCAATGAGAAACCAGGCAAGTCGATTGCAGGCATTCAGCTACAACCCCTCTCTCAAAAAAATACCCAAAATCTCCCAGAAATCATTTTCACACCGATTCTGCAGCAGAGCATTCTGGGTAGGACGTAATGCAGTCCACACTTCTTTGATGGAAGGCGACGAGTCATAGCTGGGATCCTCCAATAAATCTGCTGGAAAAAGAAGACGACTGCTTGAGGAAAACACTCCGTGGCTCACCGCTCGTGTCGACAGACAGGAAATTACATCAGCAGTGATGCACAGAGAGGGAAATTGCAGGAAATGGCCATGTAATGTACACCAATACTGAATGTCAGGTCATGTGTTATGCACTAGTAATGCGTTACACAGGGGAAAAAGGCATTTTACACACACGTGAATGCTTTTCTGACCAATACAATATATTCTGCATGCATTCTGTTGGCATAATGTTTCAAATTTACCCTTTAATTGTTACCTTTTAATTCCAATGATAGCTGAGCTCTGTTCGAACCAAACTTTTTGTAAATAAAAAAACAAAAAAACACTTGCATATAAAGATGGTCAAACTGCTTAAATTGTATAGAATTCTTTCATACACACTGATAATTTGACAGCTTTATTCATAAGCAAATTGTGTGGCGTAGAAATCCTTGTTAGCGCCCTCACTCGGTCTCACGCCAATGGCCGAGAACATCGAGCAAACAAGGGCCCTTTACGCCAAAGCGCTCGAGTTCGTCGAGCTCCCATTTCCCTGAAACGCTCGTATCCGTATCCTCGGGTTTTGATCAAGGTCAGAGACACAGAGCCGCTATCGCGCGGTTATTATGAGGCGGACAACGCTCCACCAAGTGCATTCGTTTGAGACAAATCCATTACCCGTATTAAACCACAGAGGGACATCAGCTGCCACACGCGGTGGTAGACAAGTAGGACACGTTCGTTTGAGAACCCAACCTTTACTCTAATTTAAGTGTTTCTGTTTTCTGATGCATCCTTGCCACGGTTTGTTAAGCACAGCAAGAGAAACACTTGCTTAGTCGCTTCAGTAGTCCATGAAACAAGCCTTACTCTGCAGGGTTATGGGAGAAAGACCCGCAGGGAGCAGAAAAGCAAGCCAGGGGAACCAGGGAGGTCCCCAAACCCCTCGGGTTGCGTGACGTGCCACATATAGTGCTGGGGGAACTGGGCCTGTTCGCAGGGAGCTGCGAGTTCAAATCCTGGGAGGGGACCAGGAGTTTTATGTCCAAATAAAATGAGAAACGTTTGGGTAGCATTGCCTGTATTCACCACAACAACTACCATAAAACTGCTTTAAGACGGTGACTATTTCATTACTTTTTGTTTTATGTGCTGACACATTTTGACCACAGCCTTTGTCAGAGCCCAATATTCTCCCATTTACTGGAAGCAAAATTCCTCGACACCGTGTTACTCAGGAAGAGTTAGCGGAAAGGGCAGCTTTTATGATGAAGCAGTCCAGCTCACAGGATAAAGTTGCATAAAGTTGGGTGCACCAGGACCCCACAATTAACATTTGTGACTAATATGCGATCGCTTAGCTTCTCTGAACTTGAGGACTTGAGGACTTTAATACCATTGGGGCTTAAGGGCGTGTTCAAGTCCCTTTCATTACTATTGATTCATTATTACTGTACTTTTTTATATAATGTCAGTTATTATATGAATACAATACTTATTGTAGAATTAGTACTGTATTCATACGTTCAGCCTCATTGCCCATTTGTATGTTACATTACATTACATTCATTTAGCAGACGCTTTTATCCAAAGCGACGTACAATAAGATATGACTGTATATATATTATAAGCTACAAACCTTTTTTTATAAAATCGTTACGCACTTTTGTTTCATTTTGTGGGGTTATCATTTCAGCCTGTGTCAATGGGAATTATGGCGCAGTTGCACTCCAGCCAGACTGGTTATACAAGGCAAACCGCGCCATTCAGTTTCAAGCGTTATACTACAAACACTTGCGTTGATTCACACGTACGCACAATAGATACACGCGTGGACTCTGAGTACACACCAGAGCAATATAAACATAAACAAATCAATTGAGCATCCGCGCAACAGCCCAACACGCTCAACATATCACCACCCAGCATCAAATGCATGCTTTTCAACCGAAAAATAAATACAAAAAAATAAACACATTCATACAATGTCCACTAGCAGATCATTCGCATCACATAAACAGTCAAGACCTGGACATACTACTAGGGGTGGGAATCGAGAACCGGTTCCCGTTAGGAACCGGTTCCAAGTTGTCCGATTCCTCGGAATCGTACGCCTTCGAGCTTATCAATTCTCTTATCGATTCCAGCATGTATACCCGACAGCTACGCATAGCAAAACAACGTCACGTCATGCGCGCCGTCGTTTTTCGTTCAGTCAGCGCATGATGGCAGGCAGAGTTTGGCGCCCCGTCTAAAAATATAAAATGTAAACGTCATTTTTTAAAAACTAATACTACTGCTAGGCTACTGTCATTTAAAAATCAATAGAAAATGTGTTCGCGTAAGCTCAATTTTTTGATCCGTCTTCGGAAATGATCAACTATTCAGAACTATAACAGATTTGTGGAGTGTGTGGACTTCCCTCGGGAGTCTATAACCAACTACAAGTGTAAAACTACAGTGTTTTGATTGGCGGTAGACTAATCTGACAACGATTGCCTCATCTGACAACAGATGAGTAGCCTAGATTTGGAAAGCGAATAACTAACCTAAATTAGCAAAATGATAATCTTCAATCTTCGTCATCTTCAGCTAATAAGAGAAGCCAGCTTGCCTCAGGTAACGTTAAAGATCTCATCTTTCTTCCATGTAAATGTATAGGCTAAATGAGATAGGGGAGAATGGTGACAGTTGAAACTGTTCTGATAATACAGAAACCAACGCAAATGTTACGGTGCAGCTTTATGAAACACGGCTAGGAGCGTAACTAACTCAGAAGTAAATTTTGCGATCTTCGTTAGAGAATGAAACTACTAAATATCCCAATCACAGAGCAGCGGTTAAACAACAATATTTTAGCCATCTTTTTTGACATAACGTTAAACTGATAATTTATCCTCTCTTCTCGCGTCCTTTTTCATTATTTTCCGGTGTCTCTTATTTTCTTTGATGTCTGATATTTTTAAGCACTCGTATTGATCAAGCCAAATGACATTTATAATGCCATTTCAATTTACACAATTATACAATTCAAACTTTTATTGGATGCTCTGCCACTTGTGCAGGCATAAATATAGCAGATAAATATTTTCCATGATATGACTAAAAAATATGAATGAAAAACAAATGCTTTATACTGTATAAATATTGTGTCATTGAATCCATTTTAGATGACCACCCAATAGTAATAGTTGGTCTTTTAATAGCCTGGGAGCAAATAATATTTAAGGAATCGATAAGCGGAATCGATAATGGCATCGGTATCAAAAAAAATCGAATGATTCCCATCCCTACATACTACATTGATTTACAATATAATGGGGGTAGGCTATACAACGAAGCAGGAATAGCCTACTGAGTAGGGGTGGGAATCGCCGAGTAACACACGATACGATACTATCACGATACGTTGCCCACGATAACGATGGTATCACGATACAGCGATTCTCGATACATTGCAAGACAATTCATCTACAATACATCACGATATCTGTGTAACTGAAGAAGAAAAAAATACCACAAAAGGCAAAAAGCAGGAATTATGTATTTATTCATTGCATTGTGGTGTCAGTTTCACAGAATTTGACAACTGAGATGAAACGATGTATACCATATTTCAAGGACAACATATTTCTATTTTTTATCTGCATTTATTTATTCATCCCCCTTTCTCTATTGCAAATTATCGTTCTTGGTATAAATGTCTGTTTGTAAATTGTAGAGAAATCTGTAGCAGCAGCGAACATTTTAAAACTTTACAAGTATAAACATATCCTTTCTGTAATTATTTGTCAACTGTTTAAAACATTAATTGAAATGATATGTTGTTCCATGAGCCAAGGCCATTTTTGTTATTTGACATTTAAAATTTGAATGACCACAATCTCTTCACATGCTAAGATGAAAAAACACAGGGCCAAGTTACATTAAATAATTTAGGAAAGTTTGGATAGCATTGCTTTGGAATAGAGCTAGTTTAATTAGTGTGAGCTACAATAGGCAATATTGTTAGTTGTAACTTGGCCACATTTTGATATCAATACTTTTAAAGGCAGGCCTAGTTTTTGCAATTTCGAATTAAGGACTCACATTGCTTTGCAGGCTATGCGTGAGTAACTTGGCATTTTTTGGTGAGATAACCATAACATAAGTAGCCTAATGTATTTAAATAAGTTTTTTTTAAAACGTACAAAAGTGTGTGTTTCTACACAGTAACAGCAACGTATTTTAGCCCTAAGTGCGAAATTGGTCGCTGTGGAAATGTGGACTGTACGGGACTTTGGCGAAATGTAACAAGATAAAACATATTTATACGAGAGATTTTGGAGAAAGAAAATGAAAAAGTGCATCAGGTACAAAATGCTTTTACTATGTTTTTTTCAAATATTATTGTTTCTATACGTGAACATGATTTTCTTAGCGTGTATAAACGGTGCATTTTATGCATTTTGCGGTCTGTGGCGAAACCGTTTAGAGCGCCTGCATGGTTTAATAAAAATATCGATATTTGGCGCCAGTGTATCGATAACGTATCGCAAGAAGAAGTATGACGATATATTCCAGTATACTGCACTGAGTAAACCCAGAACGCTCCCAAATATGGAACATAGACTGACTAAAAAGAGCTCTTACGAGCAGAAAAAGAAGAATTTTTACTGTCACGGTAAAAAATAGTTGAAAGACAGCAGCGAGCCAGTAAAAAAAATAATAATAATAAAAATCAGTATCACACACACACAGTAAATCAGTATTATGACTCACCCATTAGGCTACTTGTAGAAGTCAAAGGCCTGCAAAATATCTTCAGTTTAACCGAACCGGTAGCTAGCCTATCTAACTTTAGTTAGCTAGCTGACGGTACAAGCTACCTCATGAAACTCACCACAAGGCAACCTGCTAGCTAACTAGATAACAAACATTATCCACCTAGCTAGCTATAGGAGACAGTAACGTCATCATAAGCCTAACGTTACCATAGACCAGTGGTCTCCAACCCTGTTCCTGTTGAGCTACCGTCCTGTAGGTTTTCAGTTAAACCCTAATTTGTCACACCTGATTCAACTAATTAGCAGCTCAGCAAGATCTCTAGCTGTTGAATGAGGTGTACTTTGTTAGGGTTGGAGTGAAAACCTACAGGACGGTAGCTCTCCAGGACCAGGGTTGGAGACCACTGCCATAGACTGTATCGTTACCCGCTGCCATTATTTTTCGAATAAATGCCTCTGCTGGAGGCCCATGTTGCAAATGAAACGGTGACTTTGTTTAGCCATTGTGTGCGGACACTACCGTTGTCTGAAATCAAAGGTAGAGACTGAAAGCAGAATAAAGTCGGCGCTGCGCTTTGAGTGAGCAGCGATTGGTTGAATCAAGTGATCCAGCACAGCTGTTGATGGTCAATATTTTGGTGAATACTGATTGGTTGGGAAGTTCAAATACGTGTAACAACGCGGATCTTATGTTTTCCAAGGCAATAAAAAAAATTCTGTGGGCCTATGTTAAACTATGTGCCTATGTGTATGTTAAACTTCTGGTCATTTCTTGGTGTTGCTTTGGTGGTGCTGTTGTCATTTCTGCTGGTATCTATAGCAACCCCCCGGATTAATGTATTTATAAAGCATTAATAGTAATATACACTAAGCCACTCTAGTAGCTTCTGTATTAAACAATGTTTTCTTTTTTTGTTAATGCATCTATTAAAGTGTTGGTCATGTTACTACCTTTTCTAATGTTTGAGGGGAGAAGGAAGTAATTTATTAAGGGGTTAGTGCTATTCTTATTTAAGTAATGTAATGCCAATGCAGTTTTATTCATTAAAAAAAAAACATCTTAATACTTCACACTTTTTTGTGTTGTTCTGAGGTCACAAAATCAAAGTTGAGTTTTGGGACCGTTAATCATTGGCTGCGTGGAAACAGCTCAGGACAGCGTCTCAGAGTCTGAAAAAAAAAAAAAGGCCAGGGGTCCCAGCTGGCCTCGACAAGCCTTCCCATAATGCACTGTAAGGAGGCTGACTGGATCTGCTAAGCCCCAGCACCGAGCAGGTGGCTCTCTATGGTCTTAGGCCCCGTCTCCCACGGAGACTCCAGCGCACGCATGTCCGTCATTCGGGCATCGTTATTAGCGCACAGTTGCCCTCATTAGCGACAGGGGCCCTGGGAGCCAAGCATGTGGTCTACGGTCGTAGCGTGATTACGGCTGGACGTGTTTACGAGAGAAAAGATGAGCTTAAAACCGAATGTGCTTATTCAAGACATGAAGATACACTTCAAAGCTAAACGTAGTGTGGCATTCAGGCATCATAGATTGTATTATTTTTGATGCTTGAATATAACTAGTAGTGACCATGTGTGGCTACGTGTGTGTGTGTATATATATATATATATAGTTTGTTTGTTGTTCCCAGCTGCAGTCAGCTTGTGTAGTTTTCTATATGTTCAGCGGGGATTGGTAGACAGGCTTGTGTGTTTGCTAGGATGGGCAGCTGTGTTTCATTGGGCACCACACAGCAACAGCCATCCTGTAATTTCTCATTTGCACGCTGTAAAATACGAGGCCAATGCGGGAAGGAACCTTGCCCGCCCGCTCGGCCTGGGGACGGAGCCCGTCGGCTGAGGGGACGTCATTATTGTGGTCTTAAGCGGCACGGTGAGGGCCCGGCATTTCCCTTAGAAACTCAGACATCTGCTGTCTGGGGCGGGGGGGGCTAATCATACTGACCTCTGAGAGACTGGCCGCTCGGTGTTTGCGAGTTGTGTGTGTGTGTGTGTGTGTGTGTGTGTGCGTGCGTAGTTGAAGGGGGTCTAGGGGGGTGGTGGGGGGGGACAGGCCACCGCATTCCCACAGAACATTTCAAAAAGAACAAAAAAGAAGAGTTGCTTTGTTACCCCTGTACCCCCCCCCCAACACGCACTCACCCATTCCTCTCCTCCCCTCCCCACCTAAACATCCGCTGTCTGTAATTTAGATTAATTTCTACCACATTTTCTCCCAGGATTAGATGCTCGCCCCCCGCCGACATTTTGTGTTCTCATTATTTCGCTTCCCCTGCCCCCCCCCCCCTCCCTCCCCCTCTGTCCTCTGCCCTTCTTTTTCTTCTCTTTCCACTTCCGTCATCATCCTGTTTTCTCTGCCTTTTGCACGGAAAACGTTAATAAAATATTTCAACAAGTCGAGAAAAAAAACAAAAAAAACATTTGCACAGATCCTGAAACGCAGTTGGGAGTTACGACTTCTTCCTCATTTATACAGGGGGCCGGACACAACCTCACGCCAGTATTATCAACTTGTGTGATTGGCAAGACTGGCCACTGGCGAATTCCGATGTACAGGTCCATTCGACAGTGCATTTATAGCTTATGGATCAGAACGCAGCATTGCTGGGCCCTGTTTCTGAAAGAAGGCTGCGTATAGCACAGCATTATGTGAATAAGTAGGACATAAGCGAGTGTGACTGAGGTATTGACACAGTGCATTCAAACAGGCTCACGACTCGACTTATAAAACTTAGTCATTCACTTAAATCCCCTTAGAAACTCATTGCACACTGTTATTTTTTGTATTGTTTGAAATATGCTCTCAATAGGCCCCTCCTACTGCTGGATTGTGCCTCCATGTCATAAACAGGTAAGTTTAAACCTATAATATCCTCAGTTACATGCACTCCCCTTTCTCACTGAGGAATACCTGATGCAATGGCTCTTCCTGTCATTGCTACTCCATCACACCGACATCATTTAATATTAGCTATTCTTGCTAATGGTGCTTTATTTCATTACTAAATAATAGTACATTCTAACGTTCAAAATGTGTTCTACACTTGGCCTAATAGCATGCGATGTACAATGAAATGCAGTCATACACTCAGCATTAGTTTCCCTCTGGAACGTACTATTCATTTATGCAGTTTTCTCTTGGAAAAAAATATATATATATACACATGTATACATACAGTATATACATACATATCTTATCTGAATGAGTCCGGGGTCCTGTTCCTCATAACTGGCTAACTGCGCTGAGTGAAACCCGGAGCAGTGTTTTTGCTAGTTCATATATTTCATATTCGAGGGGGTTCTGGGTTTTACTCAGCCAGTTAGCCAGCTGAGTTATTCACGTATAAGTGACAGGCCCCTGGTGGAACAAAGATTAAATATGATTTTTTTTTTTTTATAATCGTTTTAATATTTTCACAGTCTGAGTGAGCATATTTTGATGCACAGGCAACATCCAATGTGAATAAAGCAGTGCTATTCCTTCTTATACTTAACATGACGAACAAGTCATTTTAACGCACATATCCAAACCCCCTCTAAACAGGGTCAGGACGTCTGTAGCTCCAAAGCAGAGTAAGGGCATTGTGCGACTATGCTTGTTGAGTACACTGGGGCCGTGTCCGAATCAGCGCCCCTTCCATACTATCGAGTA
Organism: Synaphobranchus kaupii; assembly: GCA_029718625.1. Classification (NCBI taxonomy): domain Eukaryota; kingdom Metazoa; phylum Chordata; class Actinopteri; order Anguilliformes; family Synaphobranchidae; genus Synaphobranchus; species Synaphobranchus kaupii. Next base: position 3,973,985 of record CM056380.1, read on the forward strand.
TGCTTGTTGAGTACATTGGATGAGGAAGTTAGGTTGCAAAATGTTCCCTAAATATAGTGTACTTAAAATCCCCGGTTGATAATCTTATTTCCGGGAGTTCGCTGATAATAGTATGGAGGCTATTTCTCGCATACTGCATGTCGCGGTCTAAGCAGTATGCAGTAAGCAGTACAGTACACTAGTACACAGGATGCAGTAGATAGGGCTTAGATTTGGACACAACCGTGAAGAGTTGCAATAATAAGGACTGTTGCAGGGCATGGTGTGGTACTTCCACCTTTTTTGTACATGGGGTTCAAACCCACACACACACACACACACACACACACACGTCTAGAGGTAGAGCCGCATACACGTTTAGCGACACTGGCCTTATTAAGGCGGTTCATACATGTGTGACCAGCCAAAAGGTCGTCTGTACTTTAGACTCTATCCCTTACCCATTATGGTAACCATGACAACATGATGTCACAATAATTGTGAAGATGTTAATCTCATTTAAAGTGACAGTACCACAAAAATTGATTGTTACAGCAACTGTGAGCAATGTTTTCAAAGTAGAAATGTGCAATTAAACTTGGGATCAAAGATCTCTAAGCAACTGAAATCAATAAAGACGTCCAGAGTCTGGAGGCAAATGTTACATAAGCCCATAGTGTGCACTAACCACTCTGTCTGGTTCATTGTCTTTTTTTGTCTTTAAACAAAGAGATGACTGTCATGCCAAATTCTGTAAATGTTGCAAAACAGTGCCACGATTCAAAAGCGTTTGTTGAAGACTTTCCTTCAAAGACAAATACCCTTATAACGTGACTCATTCAGAAGCAAGTTCCTCCTTTAAAAAAAAACTAATAAACAGTTAAGACACGCTTTTTTGCCTTCCGAGATGCCCAAACAGTGTCCCCTGTTGTTAATAAATAAAGGGGTCAAATTTCTGAAGTGAAAAGAGTGCAGGAATTTGTGTCAGAGACCATATTGTTCAACATCTCATGAAGAGGGAAGCTTTACTATAGATAGGAGATCTAAAACTTTAAAACTAATGATACGGTCTAAGCACACTGCTTTAAACAACCCCCCACCCCCCTACAGGGGGTAATATGTGTAACTGAAGGCAGTTACAGTCGAGTGAGTATGCCACAGGTCTGGTCAGACAGGTTTTGAGGGAGAAGCTACTGCTTGTTCTGCTGTCTGTCAGGAGTCAGGAGTTTCACCTACAGTCAGAGTAGCTTTCATTTACCGACTAACGCAGCAGTCTGCCTCAACTGTCTCTCCCCAACTAAACACCACACGCAAGCAAGAACAGGGGCCTGTTCCAGAAAGCAGGATTACTGAGTTAGCTGGATAACTGCACTGAGTAAAACCTGGAACAGCTCTTTTTACTGCAGTCCATGTTCCAGATTTGGGAGGGTTCCGGGTTTTACTCAGTGCAGTTATCCAGCCCCAGGAGGATAACACACAAGTGCATTCTCACAAGTGAACACAACCAAATTAAAGGGCCACTTTTTTCTCTGTGAAAAACGATCAGCAAAAAAAATATCCGGGAGTCCGGAACATTCTGAAAAGGCGCCATATTCCCAGTTGAATTTGATTTTGGTGCAGCAAAAAATTGACGCCATTTGTAAGAACCAATATTTCACCACTGAGACAAAATGCAGTTATCCAGCCATAGTTATCGGATGGGGAGGTAGAATGAACAGTTTTACTCTTGGAGATGGCCCTAAATGTCCTCAACACTATGATACATGCCTCTTTCAAAATGCACACACAAAAAAAATTAAAATAAAATGGAAACTCCAGCACCTCTTACACATACACACACACACACACACACACACACATCTACTACACCTTCAGTCCACACCACGTCAGTCTACAGGACGGGAGATTAAATTGGTAAAATGGGAACTGAGAATCATGTCCATTGAAAACGCCCAGAGAACTTTGGGTTCTGGTCGGAGAGATGCTTTTAAAAAGAGAACAAGCCACCAATTTTAGGCCCATTTAGGCTCCACCCAAGAGCAGTCTTTACCCATAAAAATCTAAATGGGTTGTTTGAGTTAAATTATGACATAATGATGCCAGTGGTTCCTTTTTTGTGTGCTTTGCGTTTATTTAGAAAAAAAAAAAAAGAATTACACACATGAATTGCCGATAATCTGCCAAACACGCTGTTCTCCCGATTTTGGAAAGAAACTCCATTTCACATTACAGCACATATAAGGGAAGAAGGACAACAATTCAAAGGGTACGACTTTACAATTTTAAATATCCTGTCAAATTTTTATTCTTTTTGAATCATTTTTCAAATATCTTTTGCACAATCCTCAGTACATAAATCCCATAGCCTTGCTGCTATACCATAAAAAGCAAACCCGTTTATAAAATGTTAAAACTTTTGTTGTTTTGTATTTTTCTTCTTTTTTTTTTTTGAAAAAAAAAAAAAAAAAAAGTAGTACACCAGTCTTTTACCAGTATTTACAAATCCCATTAAATTACAACATAAATTAAAATATATATTTACATGAAGGGAAAGACAAGAGTGGTAGATCAAAAAAAAACAAAAAAAAACAAGGTTTACACTCATTTAAAAAAAAAATTTACTCAAAAAACATCTTGGGAAAAATGTTTACACTTGCTTTCTCTACCACCCCTTCGATGGTCCTTTATCAAAATGTGACATAGTAATCATATAGAATATGCCTACCTCGCAACTCACAAGAAACAATTTAGGCAAAGACTATTTTGGTGGTCATGATTTCACATAATTTAGAGGTCCCCGTGAGACCCCTTGGGAACCCCTGTATTTTGAACTGCCTTTTAACTTGAGGTTCCAGTTAAGTGCCATGAGGCAGGCCTCTTCAGAACAGATCAGAGGGACACAACATGGCTTCTGCAGACTACGGTTGAGCCTTACGCAGAGGGAGAACAGTCCAGTCCTTTTTGAGAGAACATACATACTGGTTGCGGGTCCATTTCCAATGCGCTTTTTCTTTATGCAGAAACTATTTGGTCTTAGTCCTCTTTCTCATCGAGCGAGCCATGAAACAGCGACCCTTTCCAACCCCCCCTTTAACACACAACCCACACACACCCCTCCCTCCTCCTCCTGGCTGCCCTCAGTAAATGTTAACAGCCGTAGCTCAGCTACACAACTATCTGTACCCAATCTCCCTATGTATACACACACAAACCAACACGTATGCATACTCACATACGCGCACACACACACAAATATTCATGTTCATACATCAGCCCGTAGCAATCCCAGAGTCCAAATATAATAACACTGTGAATGTAAATAGTTCATTTAAAAATAAAAATAAGCCATTGCCATCTGGCTAAATGTATCTGTCCTCTGTAGTCCAATGGAAATTTAGCACCGATGCCGAGGGAATGGAAAGCAAAATGTAATTTTTTTTTTTTTGCAATCTGCTTGGAATCCATAGGTATAGTAACTCCTCCTGAAAAAAGGTGCGTACCTAAAAGGTGAGCAAGCTCTCGGTCACGCTTCTGTTACGGTTTCGGTCACGCTCCAGTTACAGTGTCCGAAAGCCTCTTTCTTCAGCTCCGGCAGCAGCGGAACTTGGCCTTCCCTCGTCGTAAAAAACAGGCTTGTTTTTTACTTTGATCTTCGCGGGGGGGGGGGGGGGCTTACGTCCCAAAGGCAAATAATCATATAATTTGTTTTGTTTTTTTGTTTGTTTTTTTGGAAGACCATGGAATATAAAAGGCAAAGCAATTTGCCCTGGAAATGCAAAAGAAAGAATGAGGATTTTTTTTTTTTTAAATACTAAAGACAATAACGCAGTGGTGGAGGGGTGGTCCCAGGTGAACAGGTAAGGTCTGGTCGTGGTGGAGGCTTGGTCCCAGGTGAACAGGTAAGGTCTGGTCGTGGTGGAGGCTTGGTCCCAGGTGAACAGGTAAGGTCTGGTCGTGGTGGAGGCTTGGTCCCAGGTGAACAGGTAAGGTAAGGTCGTGGTGGAGGCTTGGTCCCAGGTGAACAGGTAAGGTAAGGTAAGGTCTGGTCGTGGTGGAGGCATGGTCCCAGGTGAACAGGTAAGGTAAGGTCTGGTTGTGGTGGAGGCTTGGTCCCAGGTGAACAGGTAAGGTAAGGTCTGGTCGTGGTGGAGGCTTGGTCCCAGGTGAACAGGTAAGGTCTGGTGGTGGTGGAGGCTTGGTCCCAGGTGAACAGGTAAGGTAAGGTCTGGTCGTGGTGGAGGCTTGGTCCCAGGTGAACAGGTAAGGTCTGGTGGTGGTGGAGGCTTGGTCCCAGGTGAACAGGTAAGGTAAGGTCTGGTCGTGGTGGAGGCTTGGTCCCAGGTGAACAGGTAAGGTAAGGTCTGGTGGTGGTGGAGGCTTGGTCTCAGGTGAACAGGTAAGGTAAGGTCTGGTCGTGGTGGAGGCGTGGTCTCAGGTGAACAGGTAAGGTCTGGTGGTGGTGGAGGCGTGGTCTCAGGTGAACAGGTAAGGTAAGGTCTGGTCGTGGTGGAGGCGTGGTCCCAGGTGAACAGGTAAGGTAAGGTGGGCAGGGGCCTCATTTCCGGTGCTTTTCCATTTTGTCGGAGGTTTTCCCGCCACTGTCGGAGGCCCCCTGCGACTCCCCGCTGGAGCTCAGGTACATTTTGTCCACCTGCTTGAGGGCCTCGTTCAGGTAGTTGTGAAGGGAGGTCATGGCGGCGCAGATGGCGGGGCTACCGAAGCCGTGGGTGAGGAGGCTGAAGTGGGTCAGGCAGCCCTGGATCCCCGGCTCCAGGATGGGTGCCGGCCGGGAGTTCCCCAGCGGCGAGCGGTCCTGGGTCAACAGGTCGGTGAACTCCTTACAGATCTGCCTGCAAAGGAGCAATACAGAAACACATTGAGCCGCTTCTCCAGGGGGGTGCTCCACAAAGCAGGATCACTGAGTTAGCTGGATAACTGCACCGGGTAAAACCAGACACAGCTCTTTTTACTCCAGTCCATAAATTTGCCCCAGCATATTCCTATTGGAGATGTGTCTGAGGACACAGCAAGGGGCTACCCAACTCAAATTAAGTGATCAGCAAAATTTTGGCCTCTACTATTCACAATCATACAAGACTATGTGAAAATTGGGCCTGGGTTCAAACATATGGAACCTATCCGTTATGCCTCTGAAACGGGACAGGAAAAGGACGATACTTACTTGGCCGCGAGCAGCATGTTCTTGCGAGAGTTGATCTCATTGCGTTCCACGTGTGGCCGGCCCAGGTAATCTGCGATGGCCTTCGCTGGAAACTCCGTTTCGCACACATAGCCAAAGTCTCGGGCCAGGTGAACCGCTTCACCTGCACAGGAGAAAGGAGACAAAAGGTGAGGCGGTTCCCAGATGGGGAAATCTGGTGTTGGCCTAACCCACTGGACAAGGCACAGAGGATTCTGGGAAATGGAGTCAAACAAGGAATCAGCTGTGCTTGGCTCCATGGCTGGGGGAACAGGGGAACAGAGGAGCACAGGTGTAGGGTTTTAATGGGCTTATGTTGCAGAGAATGCTAGCCAGCCCACGGCTGCCACAGACATACTAGACGCATACTAGAGTCCCAGTCTTTAAGGACACTTATTCCTCCTGGCAACCAATCGCATGTTAACAAGCTTTTATTCAGATTTATTCACATTTTAAAAAATGCCATATTTGATTCCTTTTCACTCTGGCATTTTTTAGCGATATCCACTCAAAAGCATTTGCATTCTGTAATTGCTCCTCTTTATGGATCCATTGGTGCGACAATTGAAGTATTCAAACGTGAGTACGTATGCACAGGAACTTGTATGTCGAATGTAGAAGAGCCTGCGCCTAAAATTACGAAATTACGATTGATACAGTATTACTCAATATTACTGTGTCAGACGACATTGTTGATCGTCTCTAATCTTCTGGTCTTCCGAAATACTGGGTTATCTTCTAAGAAAATGAAACGCTCGATGCGCTCCTAGTGCTAAACCCCCCCCCCCCCCCCAAGGAAACCATGCCGCTTTGTTTGGGGTTGTAGCTTCGTTTCAAATGGAACTCTGGGATTTGGAGTATGAAAGACCCCAGTCACCACAGATGTCGCCAAATAAGAGCCCCCAAGCCACACTGCTGAACTCAACCATCAACAGACAATAAGGACCAAAAAATAAATAAATTAAACCTTTTCCAGTGATTAGGCTAGGTCCTGAACATGACTGGCATAACGTGAAGGTTTATAGTCTTTCTTTGGCATGGATTACAAATCAAAATCTCCATTTACAGTGAAATCTTTCAAATAAAGAAAAAAGTTTATGACGATATCGCACCTTGGATCTAAAACCAGCCACATTACAAGTCACAGAGTGAAACACCATTACTCTAAACCCAATATAATGAAAATCTGAAATCTCATATTCCGAATTTATTTGTGAATGCAGTGTAGGAAAGTCTACGACTGTTGCCTTTCCCCCAAATTATAGAGATGGTGAACATCGTAACTGCAGCATTAGCCACTGTGATTTATAGAACTCATAAACATAGAACTCTGTTTCATAAGCATTTAGAGGCTCTTTGGGGACCCACGCTGGTTGCTTAGTAACTGTAAAATGTCACCAGAAGTGTCTCCTTGGATGATGTCAGCATTCACTAACACTCTGAGGCTAAGGAGACCACACCTGGAGCAAGGTGTATAAACTCTGAGGCTAAGGAGAGCACACCTGGAGCAAGGTGTATAAAACAACAGGCAAGGAGCAATTAAAACAGAATGTAAAGAATGCCAACTCATCCCTACCACCAAGCCAATGCAAAAAAGTTTCATAGTAACTTAAAATCGACAGTAACAAAAAAATGGTAGGGTTAATACCCTTATATCGTTTTGCCGATATTCCTGACTTTAAGCGGGATGTGAAGTAACAGTGATTCCCACTGACAGCTTTAATCCGTGGCGGTAAGTGACCGGCGCCATAGTAACAGTGTTTCCCACTGACGGCTTTAATGCGTGGCGGTAAGTGACCGGCGCCATAGTAACAGTGTTTCCCACTGACGGCTTTAATGCGTGGCGGTAAGTGACCGGCGCCATAGTAACAGTGTTTCCCACTGACGGCTTTAATGCGTGGCGGTAAGTGACCGGCGCCATAGTAACAGTGTTTCCCACTGACGGCTTTAATGCGTGGCGGTAAGTACCTTCCACCAGCGCGGTCAGCAGAGTGACGTTGGCGGCTTTTCTCCGGCCCGCCGGCAGGTTCAGCCCGATCTTGTCCAGCTTCTCCCTCAGAGATCGGCCGCCATTTTTAGACTTGGCTCTGCGGGGGGCGAGCAGGGACACGCGTGTGAGCACACACACACTCTGAGGAAATGGAGTTCACAGGTACTGCAGATGCATTTCATAATTATCAACAACTGCTCACCCACGAGGACACACAACATCCTATTTTACATATATGGATACCGCTTTGGAATGGAAGATTTAATAAGTGAAACAAGTGGCCACATGGTGGTAGTTTAACACAATACAGAAAGGTTAGCCTACCTAGCATGTGCATGGACAATAGCTACAGGAGGTAGACAAGTAAAATACATATATTTTAGAAAAAACATTTAATATTTCCTAAAAATAATTAAATGTTCTGTGTATTTCATAAGCAGGAAAAGAATATTACATAGCAACACACCAGTGACATCCAGTGAGTATGGAATATTAAATAAGGTATTAATATGATGGGTTTAACACTTTGACGTGTATATACAAGAACCTGAATGTAAAAAGTGCAGGACATTAATAGTTCAAAAGGTTTAAAATGTCCAACGTCTCACCGTTTTAGCACAAATTAATTAATTATACAAAAAGAGCCATTCATCCAGAACCCCATTCTTGACCTCACAAAACATCAGAACTGGTGGAAAATCATGATGTGTGATGAGAAACACAGGTGCATAGTTGCTAAGGTAACAGTGATGAGAAACACAGGTGCATAGTTGCTAAGGTAACAGTGATGAGAAACGTAGGTGCATAGTTGCTAAGGTAACAGTGATGAGAAACACAGGTGCATAGTTGCTATGGTAACAGTGATGAGCGCACAGGTGCATAGTCGCTAAGGTAACAGTGATGTGAAACACAGGTGCATAGTTGCTAAGGTAACAGTGATGAGCGCACAGGTGCATAGTCGCTAAGGTAACAGTGATGTGAAACACAGGTGCATAGTTGCTAAGGTAACAGTGATGAGAAACACAGGTGCATAGTTGCTAAGGTAACAGTGATGAGCGCACAGGTGCATAGTCGCTAAGGTAACAGTGATGTGAAACACAAGTGCATAGTTGCTAAGGTAACAGTGATGAGAAACACAGGTGCATAGTTGCTAAGGTAACAGTGATGAGCGCACAGGTGCATAGTCGCTAAGGTAACAGTGATGAGCGCACAGGTGCATAGTCGCTAAGGTAACAGTGATGTGAAACACAGGTGCATAGCTGCTAAGGTAACAGTGATGTGCGCACAGGTGCATAGTTGCTAAGGTAACAGTGATGAGCGCACAGGTGCATAGTCGCTAAGGTAACAGTGATGAGCACACAGGTGCATAGTTGCTAAGGTAACAGTGATGTGAAACACAGGTGCATAGTCGCTAAGGTAACAGTGATGTGAAACACAGGTGCAGACGCTGACCTGCGCAGGACTCCGCCCAGCAGAGAGGCGTTGAGGCACTCTGGGGGGGACAGGCGTCGCTGCACCTCAGCCACCGTCACCTTGTACTTGGAGGTGGAGCTGAGCAGCGAGAGGCGTCCGGGGACAGAGCAGAACACCTCCGTGGGATTGGACACCATGCCCAGCAGAGACTCCTTCTGATAGGGCAGGCCCAGCACATTCCCCTTAGGGAGAGACACGGGACCTGAGCGTGCACACGCACACGCACACAGACAAAACACACAAAGTCAATTTTATTGCTGCTTTAAATTAAAAAAAAGAAATGCTTGAATATCTTCAGAAAAATGTTCTTTGCTGATGTAATGATCAATGATTGCAATGTCCATTCTGAAGGTAAACTGCTGAAAATAACCCAAAAACACCTGTACAATTAATGTTCAATCTGACCATTAAACACGCAAATGGCAAATACAACCATGTTTTAGATCCCAGACTGACATTTTTTAAATTATATCGAATCCATTAATCGCAGGACACAGTCCCCACATCTTTGCAGACGACCGCGAGAGAGAGCAAAAAAACCTGCTGCATTTATATTGCGAGAAAGGGTCCAGCGCACTGTAGCGCACTGTAGCGCACTGTAGCGCACTGTAGCGCACTGTAGCGCACTGTAGCGCACTGTAGCGCACTGTAGCGCACTGTAGCGCACTGCAGCGCACTGCAGCGCACTGCAGCGCACTGCAGCGCACTGTAGCGCACGCAGCTTATCTTCATATTTCTGAGTCAGTAAACAATGTAAACCGTTCTCAAACTTAGTACCCTGGCAGGATGGTTCCAGTGCAGAACCATCGGCTGAATTAGTCTCTCACCTTCCCCTTGCCACGCTGAGTAACAGAGACAGTTTGTGACTGAAACTAATAACACTGTCTGACATTAACGGCCTGGAGATGGAAACGGTGCTGGTCATAGCAGCATTCTGATTGGCTGAACATCCCAGCATCTCCCATACATTGGAGAACATGTAGGAACGAAAACAGCATTCTGATAGGCTGAACATCCCAGCCAAGTCAAAACAACCTTTCCAGTTTCCCCCACATCCATGCGCTAAAGCACTCTGGCACTTTGACACTGACACATATACACGCACCTGCAATTATGAGCCCACAAATTATAACTCATAAGATTCTACAAAAGAGTATTGATAAATTCATATTGTATGACCCCTTAAATTAAGGAAGAGGCATGTATATTTTCTTAACCCTCATATTATGTTCAGGGTCAATTTGACCCAATTCAGTGTTTGACTCTTAAAAACCAGCTAACCTAATCCCCCCCCCCCCCATCTTGACATTATGGTTTTCCTAATTTGTTGGGATTAAATAGTAATAAGCATAATGCTATGTTTTCAAAAGTCCTGTACCAACTTTGTATACAAAGGTGTTGTGCGGGGTCATTTGTGAGGTAGCTGTATAAAATGTAAGAAAATATACAACCTTTTTTTATTTTCTATCTCTAATTTTTTGTGGGTGATTCTGGTGGCAGTTCGCCATTCAGGTTTTAAAATTCACAAACGTTCACTTACCTCAGGCTCTAAAATTAGATGTTTCAACACTGTTTTTTTGTTTTTATTTAAGGATGAAAAGCTAGTGAATTGGGAGACACACACAAGGTGACACAGAATGTGTCAATTTTTCTATTACAACAGTTTTGTGTCAGTTTAAAGCTTTAGTGTTCATTTGACCATAAAAGGTATCATAAAATTTCAACATGAGGGTTAAAACAATTATTCTTACAAATGTACACACACACACACACACACACACACACACACACACACACACACACACACACACACACACACACACACACACACACACACACACACACACACACACACACACACACACACACACACACACACACACACACACACACATTCTCCAGCACCACAAACTGCCGAGCACACAGAACTCTGCGTATACCTTCATTCTCACCCGCAAGAAAGCCACCCTCAAAATAAGTCCGCTGTAAGCGATCATGGTTCCTGCCACATCGTAGTCCTAATACTGAGACAAGAATGACAAAACAGAGCATGAAAAGAAGTGATGACCAAGCCGGGAGCTTACGGCCACCGGTACCCGCATGGCAGAACCATTTGTGATCATCCCCAATAAGATACGTCAGGGAAAAACACTCACTATGACAAAAAACAGATTTTTCCCCAATGCAAATGACCCGTGCAATAAAACATTGGCAAACAGTTTTAATAATATATTTTATGGCGTCGCGTTTGCATGACAGACTACATTAATGACTTCCTCGTGATGGCAGTGTGGCAATGAACCATAGCCTTGCCACCGTATTTGTACGCGTACAAGTTCTTAAAGCATGATAAGTCTTCTGGAGAAAACAGCAAAAGGTCATGACGTGACCGCTCGATGTCAAGTGTGCTTTACAAAAATGTATTTTCAAAAAGAGTGATAAAAATCTCTCATATTTTGGTTAAAAACACCAAGGAGAAAAATTCCCTCCTGAGGTTTTTAAAAGCAATAATTATGTGTGGCATCCTGCTCGACTTGGTCCCTTGACATTTAAAAAAAAAAAAAAAAACCCCACTCAAACTCACCACTTATGGGCATCTTTACAGAAATGTCCAGTTGGTAAGAATAATGCGAACATCTAAAAATCCACCTCAAAAACAATCAAATAATGTACATTCATCTACTGATTTAAAATCCAAAACAGACAGATTCCAAACAGTTTAGTTAAAGCTTCCCAGCTCTCATAGGATTCCCCCCCCCCCCTCATTATCGGTTGACCTTTGACCCGAAACAACCTGAAGCGGATTGGTTTTAACTGAGCAACTCGGCGCCCTCAGAAAACTGCTAGTAAAACAGGAGTAAAATTTGAGACAGACTGACGGGGCAGGACTCCACTGAACTTGCCACAGAATCAGCCTGCTATCATTAATTGTTCATTGTTAAATAGGTCAGCAGATCGTATCTAGATTGCCATCGACACAGCCGGGCAGTCACTGAATTAAACTTCTTCTCTACTATGAAGCATCACGCCACATTCATACGTCAAGGAATAACACAGGAAATTCAGTTTCAATTTTGGGGTTTTTTGTATACCGTCCAAATAAGTGCCATTTGTTCGTCTCAAGATAAATGATACATTAAACTGCATGATATATATCTCCAATTCCTTTCTACGAGTTTCCCAAGCATCCTAAAATCTCATTGAACTTCTAAAGATAATCAGGTTTTCATTCTGCTTCTCAATGGGGCAAGATGAATCATCTCCAGCACAAGTAAAAAGACTATTGTAAGTTCAGCATTTCTTTTTTTCTTTCTTTTTTTAAGGACTGTGTCCCTCAATATTCCCACGATTGCTTCTGCTTCACCAGTAACATTTTAAAACAATGTTTGCGTGATTATTTACAACAATCTTTCTTTCCAGACCACAGAAAGGCTTTGTCTTTTTCAGAGGCTGTATGTGATTGGCAGCTCGAAGGCATCCAATCAGGAATCGTTTTATTGTGGGGTCCTACAGTGAACAGAACAAAAACAGCTGGCTAGAGACAACCTACATTATGCAGTTAGTCACCATAATGGATTATGCTATATATTTACTCAATAAAATATTTCCAGACAAGCTTTAAATAAAGCTCAAAATCGACATGTTGGTACAGAGGTATGCAGTTTCTTACACTTCATTTGAACTGAAATATTCAAGTTTCAGATGGAACTTAATGGATGTCTTCTCACACGTGTGGCCATTCAGATTAAACAATATTCAGTTTATGATGTCTGACATGGACCAGACAATATCCAACATCAGAAGAGTGGCCTATCATTAAAAACATTTAAGCACATTTGTTTGTACTGACGTAGTACAAAAAAGCTATCAAATTGCATTCTCTCCCAATTTTCAGTTTTGTATACAACTACAAATACAGTTTGTCTGTTGCTTATACTAGTTGCATTCACATGGACACAGTGAAGGCCACAACTACTTGTCATAATTAAGGATCTATAAGCACTGGTTCCTAAAATGTGGGTAAAAGACCAAAATGGCTGCCAGGCAGGTTTGTTTATTGTGTGACAAGGAGAAAAAATAATGAAATCTCATCATCACCACTCTGGAGAAACATACTGCAATAAACACAGTTTCTCTCAGGAAACAAATAATAATTAATATTTTATGAATTAAATGAAGTTTCATGCAACAATTATGTTTAATTTTAATCATTGTGTTAAATTTAATCTTTTGTAAATCGAATCTCATTGGAAGCTATAGTTTTGTTATTATTAGTGATGGTCTCAGACTACCAAGGGACACTTTGTAAACACCCACCAGAAATGCATTTAAGATTGAAAAATAAGTAAATAAGTCACTTTACCCATTTTTGTTTTTGCAATTGCAATTTACAATTACTTACGTTATACTGCCTTGGCCAAGTAATGGAGGCTTAATGTTCAAAGTTGCCATTTTACAATGAAATGCCATTTTCTTAACATATGGCCTACTGGATAAATTGGCAGTGTAGGCCTAGGAATATAAACAAATACTATACCGAATGCAAATTAAAGTTTGCTCGCCTTCAATACATAAATCAAATCTCTTTGTTAAGCAATGAGTACTGTAATCCTTTTCAAAGCATATTACAGTTGAGCAATACATTTTCTGAAAACTACATATCAATCATAATTCCCCACACAGGCCAAATCAAACTCCGAAAAACAAGGCGTTTGTAAATAACGCTCTCAAAAGGTCAAAGGTTAAGAATTCAGCCCCCTGGTGTGAAGTGTTAAACAGTAATTCAAAAGGAAGAAAACTTTTTTAAAAAGAAGAGAAAAAAAAGGACAAAAGGTTATGTTTTCTTCATTTTCTTAAATCTCTTTCACAGGAACTCTTGCAGTTGCACAACATCGTTATAAAGAGGAGGGCATCCAGAGCTTTGTCAGCGAGCCAAAGCCAGTTTTTCGGGAAGGGGCATTTTAAAGCTCTCCTATTCAAAAGTCAATTCAGTATGAAAACAACTCAGGAGGATCAAACCAGGATTAGTTAAGTGCGCCTCCTGATTAACTAAGGCTTAAGGGTGTCAGCAAGCTCTAGACCAGAACACTCCTCTTTCCACTCTCTGCACGACGACAAACCCATTTCAATACACGTCTCACTCCGCACTTCAACAAAAAGCCGACGACGTTAAAGTGCTTAATACAGTTCGGAGGTCACCCGATGTGCCGTTCCCTGGAGAAGCGTCAGTACAATCCCCCCCCCCAGTCGAAAATCACCCCCCTCCCACCCAAGCTGTCAGTCTGTGTAAATTGCATTTTTACTTCACATTCATACACATTCATACATATGTACGCTCACTCATGATTTCGCCTGTGGAGAAATGTTTGTATAAGTGTGTCGCTTTTAAGTTTTTAGAAAAATAAGCGGTCAGTAACAAACTCTGGAGCATGGATTAATTCAATTACAAAAGGTTTTCATTTGTTTAAGTGATGTGCCGCTTAAGGTCAGATGGAGTTTTTCCCACTGGACACTGTGCTTCAACTGCAATGTGCCTTCGGGCTTGGAGGGAGCAACACACACGCATCTTTTCTCCATTATAAGTCGGCCTAATTTTAAAAACTATATTGCACATAAAATCAATACAATGGGCTATTACAGTATCATAATTAAAACGTCCATTTTGACGGTTGCAGTGACTTTGTTTGTGTGTGTGTGTGTGTGGGGGGGGGGGGGGGGGGGGGGAGTATACACCGGCTTTAGGCAATTTTACAGTCATAATATTTCACGGTTACAGAATTGGTTACAGAGGTAACTGGTGTCTTTATAGTTTGATCCATTTTCTGCTTTATTTTTAAATAAAAGAATAGAAAAATATATATTTTAAAGGATTACATTAGAACACATGATGTCTACATAAACATGATGGCTTTACAAGTCGGTATGAATCATTTTAGCAAATACCTGACGCGCCATTTTTAATAAAAGGACAAATAACCATGCATTTCTCATAAACCATGCATTCCGACACTGCTTTTGGATAAACTGTGGCAGCGAGTTTTTGCCCAGTATCAACAGTATAGGCCACCACGCACTAATCTCACATTTCAACACCACCACAAAAAGGAGGGCATTGCATTAAAAATATTCAAAGAAGAGCCTTGGGGATTTTCAATACATGCTCCACCTTATTCAAATATTTTTTTTAACCACAACAAAATAACTTTTATATTAAACTCACTTAACGATAGATCAGATCCCATTACTTGAAGGAACCCACATAAAATAATGTGTTGGTACTATATAGCCTATAAGAATGAGACCCTACATACTGCACAATGTCAATATTCTCCTAACTTAGTGTCCCTTGCAAGGATGGTAAATTATTGAAATGCTATTAAGAATCAGGAAATATGACTGCATTTCAGAAAAAGTGACATTCCCATTTTTGCAAAAAATAAAAATAAATAAACATAAAACGATTGCAAAAAGGTTGAAGTGTAAAGGGCTTGACAGCTATGAGCATTAATATTTCCCTATTAAAACTATATGATATGATAAAATGTAGCAACACGAGACCACTGCGTATTTCAATATGATGAGATAATCTATGCTCAATAATTCTTTATTCGGCAGTTAATTATTTTTTTTATAAAATTTAAATACATAAAATAATTATACCAACCTTTTTTAATGACAGTCTGGTCTGCCACGATAATACTGTGATCGTCCACGTGCTGAGAAAAAAGAAGCACCGAATGGAACACGTTCAAACAAAAATGAGTTACCAAGAGGGCCTATTCATAATTTGTTCATAATCTATCAAATAAATCGATAATTTCCCCCAAATTGAAAACGTAGCCACGAAAATTAAAATCCAGTAAAACTCACCTGCGCTTCGTCCAAGCTGTGGCCCATCTCGTGCAATCCTAAATTGTCGCCGATAACGGCCGCGTCGATGCCGTGAACGTGCTGGGGGAGAAGCTCCGGTCTCCGGAATGCCTCTCTCCGCACGCCGGCGGGGCCCCCCTCAAGTCCAAGAATCTGACTGGCTAAGCCACCGCGGCCATGGCCTCCGATCCCCTCTTGACTTTGACGGCCAGGCCAGGATTGCTGCTGATTAGTTGATTGGGACTGATGAATGGAGTTTATGTTGAAAGGGTCGCTGAGATGGGAGTACGGGTCGCTGGACTGGGGGTATGATATTGGCTGGTACGGTGGCGGAAAGTAGGGCGGCTGGAAGTCTGAGCTGCCCGAATGTGATAGAGAAGGCGCCGGGCTGTATAGGTGCTGGCTCACCGCAGGCAGGTGTGGCAGTCTGGGGTTCCCATTGCTGCTCCCGTCGTGTCTTTCCTTTAGTGGTTGGGGGTTGGGGGGACGGGGGAAAACAGCGATATTAATAACAACATTAAACAGATGGCTTGTACTAAACTGAGATCGTGTTCTTTAGTGTCAATATCTGCGCGTTTAAGCAAATTATTACATAAATAGGCTATAACTGAGCGTATTGTCTTTAATATTAATTTACACTGCTGAAGGGCTACACTGTAGGCCTATGGGCCGTCTGACTGACGGCAACACAGAGGCTACAAATGATTTTCATCCGAGGTAAAAATGAATTCCTGTTGGCACAATGGGCATTAGTCGTCTAACGTTTAGGCTACTCGATTAATTGGCGTTCCACACTCCACACCCCGGGTGAAGAATTGGCATGTTTTAATTCATTTAAGTTTTAACAAACATATCTGTGTCATTCGTGATGCGATGTTCACCCCCTTCAGTCTGTCAGTTTTAAAATGAGGGGGGCATTTTCTCAGAAGCCATTTAAACACACTTACAAGATTATAATTAAAAATGGCTTACGAAGTTTTGACTAATGCGCTTTCATAAAACGGGGGTGGACTGCTCAATTAATTCAGCTCACCGTTTTAACACGTCACGGGTTAACCACGTCACTTTCACGTGGATTCAACGTAAACATCCAACATGACTTCTGATTATGAAACTGGAACGCAATTCAACCGCGTGGAACGGGAGCACGGAAACTCCTACCCTCGCCATAAACACCTCCAGCCTTCACATCGTATGGGAGAGCACAGTAATCAATGACTGAAGCGAAGCTTTCTTTAAAAACTGCAAAACAATCCGGTTACATTCAGCTGAGCTTTTAAAATCCATGTTGTGTCGTGGGCAATATGAAGTGTAATGTTTAGTAGCTACTAATAAAACGTGGTATACCCTATCCAATTGTAACATGGAAGGAAAACTGTCAAAACCGCAGGAGCTATTTATTTACAAGCCTGTGTTATTTTCGCATTCAAATGTGTTCATGTCAAAAAGTAGTGCCTTCTTACTTTCGTGCCATTATATTATAACTCGATGCAACTAGACAAAGCGTTTTGCATTGGCCACACAAAACAGCAATGCGCGTGTTTGACAACAATATTTTGAAATTTACTGGCCTGGGGTACGTTTATTTGATGATTATGAGGATTGTTCTGGGACACCAAATATATAATGTAATATGGGGACTTCAAAAACATTGACTAATAGCCAGATCCGAACGCCAAATGCAAGAGCAGCCTAGTCTTTTTTCGCTTAGGTTTGCAGATGTGTAGCCTAATGATTACGCGACTTTGACAACCTTTTGTCGCGCATTTTATGGTATTGTAGGGTCTACTGCGGTAGATGTCACGTTTTCGCATTTCACTAGGGTCGTGCAAAAATATTACATTGAACGTGCAAGGCGAAGTTTATTTCAGTAAAAACTAAGTGAGTTATTAATGTATTTGCAAAGGGTCAAGGGTTAATTGTGCACGATAGGATCGAGAACTGGCTCCTGTTCCTCTTGTCTCTCCAAGTTGCAGGGACATGCGGGGAGGGCTGTATTAGATTACCTATACCCCCTGTTGTCAATTTGAAGGGACAGGATGTTGAAATAAAATACGGAAACATCATGATGTGAAATAATAAATACACAGAAATGTTTACACACCAAGATAATTTATTTTCAGGCCGTTTTTTGTGCGTAGCCTATACAGTACGAACGGCAACTGCCATTTCCCTAAGACACACAGGCTACTTCGTAATGCAGACATTTTCAATGCAATACCTGTATGTATTAAGGTATGATTCCATCAAAGCTAAGGGTGAAACTTGCAACGCACGTTTAACCCAAATTGTTGAAAATCTGAAATGTTAATGCTTCTAATTTTGATTATGTCCATGTTAGGCTATATAGCCTATCAGTTGCAATAGCTCAGACTGCTCAACGGACTTGAAGCATTTTCGCACATGTATAAAGACAAACGTGAAGAAAACCCTGCGATATTCTAAAAGTAACGTTGATATTTGGAAAAGGCAACTGAAAAGTTTGGCTTTCGACAGAGCTCAAAGCGAATGGGTCTAAGGAGGGGCCGCACCAGTTAAACTGGTTGGCTAATTCCTAACGCTCCGTTCTGTAACTAAGGAGGCGATCAAAAACCACATTACAGCCAAATTTTAGTTCAATTCATTGGCTATACAACGTGATCAAACGTGGCACAAGTACGGGTGTTCGTGTTTACGCAGAAACTTTTTTTTTTGTGTGACAAACACCGACACATAGAAAACTCGGAGCCTACCTAATGTGTTTCCCTATATATAAAAACATCACAAGGAGAAACCAGAACGTGTAGCCTACTGAATATATATTCCCCAAAACGTTGATGTAATGATGGTTGGACAATGAATAATGTTCCAGTTTATTTATATCTGACAACACTATAGGCTAATGATGTAGGTTTTATGTATTTGTGACGCCTGTCTTTTTAGTCCAATAGGTATAAAGAGGCGTCTCAGACACCTGAAAATCATAAAACAATTTAATTACAACCAATCGTGCCTTATTCAGGTAGGCATAGTAGCCGATCGCTAAATCAGCCATGTAATCGTGGTTAGAGCAATTTAAAAATGTAATAAATATTTCTTAAGCAATTGCAACGCCAACTATTTGGAATATCATTCACAGCCGTTATAGCAAATTATCATGTAGCTACATGCATCTTCCACATATATCACCAAAAGCATAATTAACTGACGCGTAGCCAGCCCTATTGGGTTACTACGTAAAGTTATCCAGCCGATACAAATATAGGCCTACAAGTTCCTAACGCTGTAGACAAGGCTATCTAATTGGCTTTGCGGGTCGGAAGAACTTCACACACATTTCAAAACCCTATAAACACACCCTGAGATTTATATTGAGATACATAAAGCTTACCTCACAGTCCTCCTCGTATTTGACGTTATCAGCTAGCTTCCACAACATTGTTTCACGCTGAATCGACCCAAACTGAAATCAGCGATGTGGACGGCGATTAGGCTCTTCGTATAAATCCAGGTAGTGAAACTAGTTGTTCGTACAATAAACCTGCGTAATGTAAAGGTGTAAGACCAATTGATTCTACAGTGCGAAATACACTCAGACTGTCAACATGCGTCCTCTGGCAGATTGGCGCAGTAGCTACACGCCACCGTCGGAAACGTTTACCAAAGCCTTGAATTTAAGAATCTCTACTCCCTCTGACGGTCACAACGGTGTAGCCGAACTGCTCCTTTTGGCTCAGTATACAGTGCTCGCGAGGAGTATTATATTTGCATAGCCACTCCTTAAGAGGTGGTGCTTTAGATGACGTCATGTGTTCTATCGGAAAGGCGGTTACTGCCAATTGGTTATCGTGTGACTCTTTCAACAAGTGACCAATCCCCTCACTGTCCGTCTGTTTATATATATATATTATTAGTTGTAGTAGTGGTATTAGAGCAGCTGTAATATTATAGGCCTGCGTCTATTATATTCACAGACATTCTCTTGTGAGACAATCAGTATGAGTAAAACACAAAAACATATTATAGGCTAGCCTATAGGCTAGAGACAGATAGTCTCCCCTTTCAATAGAATTACCGAATTACCCTTATGGAAATGTAATATACTGCAGTATATTTGAAATATATTGTGTAGATAATTTTGATATATTTACAATATACTGCAGCATATTCTTTTTTTTCCATAGGGGTAACTACTAGCTATACTGTATTTGTCATGTAAAAGCATTATCTCAAAAGGTGTTGGTAATAGTGATTCTGTTATTATTACTATTATGCAATCATAACATGAGGCTTGGCCACCCATACATATTTTTAATGAAAATATAATTTTAATGGGAAAAGTGACACGAAACATTTTGGTTTCTTGAATCGGCCTATATTCCGCCGCTGTCCGACCCCCTCTAGTAGACGCGGGCTTCTCGGGTTCATTCACAAACCGGAGCCAAAGGTATGAGTCATCAATGGAAGCCTAAAATATCACACAAATTCAAAGCAACGAGAAGAGCGCGGCGTGTCATTAAATCGCGCAACTGAATGCACATGCTTTATTACCAACTTGCCAGAACAGGTTGGGGATCAGGCAGTGTACACCTTTTTATCTCGATCACAATATCAAACTTAATGAACCGTGGAGCTCAGTGCGACTTTTACGATCATCTCTGCATAATTTTGTAGTTTGACAGAACTTGCCAACGGCCTGTAGTGTAAATTAGGCTACTTGTCATTAAAATAATGTAATTAATTAACTCGCATGTGAACAGAAGGAGGATGACGCCCGATGCAATATCTGTCGCACAAACAGTTCCTTTCCTTTCTATTGCCGAGTGCTGTTCTCAGTATTGTGTGCTTGTAGAATCGTTCCCTTGGGACCGACGAATCCAATTTTAAAATGTGTCAAATGGTGATATTGTTCCGACAAACAATACGAGGTAGGCTACAACCCCTTTTTTAAACCAGTTTTAGTCCGCTTTCCCAAACACCAAGCAGTTCCCGCGTTTAGTGGAGTTCCGTCGTTTTGATAACGTGTTTATTTTTTGTCCAAGATTGCTTTGATTGGTTATGCCTGCGTGCAGTGCAGCGAAACTATAAAAATAAACGCATTTGTGTTTTAAATGATGCAATATAGCCATACATTTTATTTATTTCCCAGTGAAAAGTGTAAGATAATAATAGTAGCCTAATTCTACTGGATGAGGGGAGGGATTTAGAATTTTGATAAGATGAACACATCGAATCCATTATTTTTGTTTGTATTATTGTTTTTTTAAGGAAGATAGATGTAAAACGAAGATCTTCTCCCAATCATGTGCTGCTTAATATTTTTGCTGTGAAAGTTAAGCCATAGCCTATTCATTAACAGTCCCTGTAGGTTGTTGTTTGAAACCAACCAACCTATAGGCTACTCGCATATAGCCTAATCTTTATGGATCAATTTTCTCCTAATTTGCGGTTTATTTATTTATTGGAAGATGTCATTTTAATGGACGAATATAGCCTACAGATATTTGCCTCGTCTGGTCGAGGATTAATCGAAAATTAATTTGTTGAACACTGTAATTGATTGATAAATAGCTCCTTATATTGTAGGCTACCACAGAGTGACGTTATCATATCCACACAGCTCTAGTGTAGGCTATAATATGCAGCTGTTAATCAATAGGCTATCCTACGACTTTTACATTGGAACTGGTGTTTCGGGAACGGAGTGTGATATATGTGTCTATTTAAACAAAGAGGCTTATGGAAATTATCCATGAATGTGTTCCAATTTGCTTCCCTTTAATTTGCCTAGAACATTTAGGGGTCGTCCACGTGATACATTTCTCAAACGCGAGGCGTCCGGAATAACAACTTTTCGTGTTCCTGACAGTTGGAATCAAAAAGCGCACAATATTAAATGATCCGTACAAGCTGTTACCATTTCGCGCATTTCGCCTGCGCGCTTGTGATCAGTGTGCTGTTGAAATAGCATTTGTCGACGTTGTCTTAAAAAACACTTTGAATATAGGCTGTTCAATGTAGCGGGAGCTGTCAATGTCTCATTTTTGTAGCCACGCAGTTTGAGGTGTCAGAACATCAGAATTATTTAAACATTGGGCTACATGCTATTAGCTTAATTTTAGTTTTATTTTTTATTGTGATCCGATATCTGTTCTGTGCATTGTTTGTTACCAATTGCGTCCCTAAATTGAAAATTATTGGTATTAGGCCTACGCGCCATAATGACCTATATCACGAAATTGTGTTTGTGAACACTGAATAATCATTTAGGCCTAGCCTACATCAAGTTTATATTGCTGGGAAATTAAGGATACAACCCACATTAGCACCAATAGAAATTTGAAATGTGAACCTTCATTCTATGATAGCGAACATAATCTGTAATTGACTCTACATATAAATTGCGCAAAAAATAAATATGCTTATTATTTACGCATGTTTCCAGCAGTAGCCTAAACCTCGTTTTCTGTACAAAAAAATATAATACAAAATGTGCCCATTTTATTATACACGTCGATTCTTTCATAGATCAACAGGAATGTTAGTTGGCGCACTTGCTAAATAATTGTTAGACGCGGCCTTCCCTTCAAACAAGAACATTTTATTTTAGGCTAATTATACGAGTAGCCCAATATCTCCGTCTTGTCACTTGCTCAAAACCTGTAAGCTGTACAGGCTCGCAAGACTACGATTTGGCCAAATTCCCCTTGGGATAATTTTTTTATTTCAACTCCGGCCTGTAACGCATGAGGTCAAGTTCTTCGATACACCCATCATTAAAACGCAGGACGCCTCAAGGCCACCTTTCATTTATAGTGAAACGAACAATAAAATTGACAATCCCAGAGAGAATTACAGCAGCTAGATTACGGCATAGGCTATTTATGTTAACAGCCTGTTGTAACATTAATGTAAATGCAAAAAATAATCGGACATATATTGGACGAATTACCCGTATGCAATTATTAGCAAATTAATCAAGTAATCGGTATATTAGTTATTTCTTTTTCTGAGGCAAAACAAATCGTTATCGCTGAACTACAGCATATATGCCAGGTAGCCTATATTTGCCCTGAAAGCGCGGAAACCCTCTGGATGTGGAATGAACTTTTAATTTAACACGAACAAAATGTCGCTCGCCATGTTAATACCCCCTCATATGCTGTAATCCCCTGCTATAATTACGATTGTTAATGTAGAATTGGACTGTCAAGTTTTATTTTCCATGTGGAAAAAATATCTTGTAAGTCACCGGTTGTGTCAAATGAATCAGCATTTGTGGCCAAAATGTCTTAACTTACCTGCCAGTCTAACCGATCCAATAAAGACATCTGCGCGAATCGCTAAACAATTCCAACGGCTGATGCGTTAACAAGTGGTCTGTGCTGCCGATTACACCTGGATCTCGACACCCCTAGACTTGCACATGCGCACTATACTGTGATTCACCGGAGCAGAGAACATTCCAGTGGTATCAAGCATTCCAATCACTATAGCTGACAAAGATCGATTGGATTCCTCACAAGACACATTCACCCTGGACGCTCAACATGTTCAGCATGTTGTGTCACGATTCAATTTGCTTATAGGATGAAACTCATAAAGCTTACATAGGATATTCAAGAAAAGCTAAATTTATGGCAGGGGGGGCTGTCACACACGAGTCTCAGGTCCCACGAATCACCACCTTTACGTGTCTGATTCCAAAAACCGTGCTATAGGCTACATAACACAAAGTTAATTAATTTAAAATGTAAAAATAGCAGCGCTTTATTTAAACATCAGGAAGAATGTGCGAAATTTCAATATACTATATACTGTACAGTAATAGCCCCAAGAATTTGATGTATACGTTTGAGTATACAACCAGCAGTTCTACTGTTATATCATATGGCCAGGAATATTAAGTAGATAGCCTACGCATAATAATAATAATATTTTTCCCTGTGTTTTCTTGTCTGTTTGTTATAGTTTATAATAGTATTTAGAATAGAAGTGTAGTATAGCTGATTTACCCACAGCTTACTGTGAACTACATTCAATGTTCATTACTAGGGATAGCTGCTACGTTATAGGAAGGATGTGCTTTGTCTTATCTGTTCTGTAGTTACTTCGATGACGTTTCTGTATGCACTTATTGTATGTCGCTTTGGATAAAAGCGTCTGCTAAATGACTGTAATGTAATGTAATATTTATAACAAATCGATCCAGTCATAACTCGAATAATCTATCGAGGACCGTAGCTATATGCTTCGTATATTAGGTGTAGCCTAATAACGTTTTCCTGTAAAATAATTATCGTGCCTATCGGTAGGCCTGCTAATAGGTCTTTACCTATCGCAAATAACGTGTTTTCAAATAATATAAACAGTAATCAAATTATGTGTCACATCTGGGAGCAGGCCTATAGCCTACGCTAAACGCACCAAATAGAGATTTGACACTTGTATTGGAAAGCAGTTGGATAGCCTACGTGTTTGCACTTAGCCGTAAAGACTAAGATGATTAATCAAAATTAACCCTTAACCACAACCAGATCAACTATCTTGGGCGATTAGCCTACATTAAGAAAACTACAAATACACACTGGTTAAGGCTACTTCACATATAGGCTAGCTAGCCTAGCTACAATGCACGACCCGACCCGTTAATAACACGCATAGCCTACCTGCTTTCTTTAGTGTAGGCCTGCCTCGGTATATGTTCAAAAATCGATCGTCAAATAAACTATCAAATTATTAGTAGGCTAGGCCTAACATTTGATGGATCATAACCTATACATCCACAAATATGCAAACTGCAAAGCGCTGATCTGAGGATTTATCCACTCGAAATGTCATAAGTGCCATCCGTCCCCCAAGAGCCATTTAACTTGACAGTACCTAATTATTAGCGTCCCCCACCCCCTTCTTTAAATACTAAGGGCCCAAAGGCGATTCTCTGCAAGTGAATTTTCAAACAAACCTGAAAACTAAAAGCACTGTCTGTTCTTTCTTTCATGACAGTCTCACCCGCGGCAATATAGGCCGATCGAATGGCAATTTGAAATGTGATGACACGAAGGGGGACGTCAATGCATCTGTCCAGTAACAACAATTATCTGCTTCTGGTATTATTAGTTAATCGTCAAATTATGACCGAAATAAGATATAAAGTGAGGCCCAGAATTATTGTCATCCTTGATGAAAATTGTAAAAAATAAATAAATAAAAATAAAAACTCGTGTGTAGGCTACAATATAGGCTACAACAAGTAAAATGAGCAAATTGTAAACGTATGCGGAAACTACAGTGTACCTACTTTTATTCTAATACTATTATTTTATACTTATTTTAGAGTCATTTTTATTAGTTGTCAAAATTGGCACCCCTTAATATTATTTTTAATAAAATCTGTTAAATCTGCAATACAATTGTACTCAACTACTTATTTTACTTATCTGCTGTACGTAAGTGCATCTCAATGTAAAAGAACTGTATTGTGGCCTTCCATCCCTTCCTGTTTCACAAGGGTATAGAAATGAGGCAACGCACGTATAAAATCTCGTTGTCATCATCACTAGGGGAAGCCAAATAGCTGTCAAATCAAGAGACAGGTTGTTGATAATAATTACAAAAAATAAACTAACAGAAATGTGCTACGAAGCACTCACTGTTCAAGCAAAAATCAAAAAGCTGCGAACTCTCCCGGAAGAAAGCGAGTGAATGCCGTCCCCGTGTAGGCTACAGTGAGGAAGAGTGTGAAGGAGCAAAAAAGAACCCGAGGATCACAGTGCAAGAACCGCAAAGTCTATTAACATATTGTGGTCACCAAGTATTAAATCAACCATAAAATGTCCCCTTAATACCAACAGGCTGCTATTGGAATGGGTGATTGAATAAGCCCCCCCTACTGGGAGCAAGGAAATTCAAGCATCGAGACTTTGTCAAATGTCACAGGAACAGTGCCTGGACCCGAGTACTATGGGCACTAGTTTTTGGCCATGTACACCGTCTACATGATTGCCATCAAAAGAGGGATGTGTACACAAATTTTTTTTAAATAATAATTTAAATAACTCATACCTACTGTCAAATATGGTGGTAGATCATTGATGCTTTGGGGCTGTTACCAGTGAGGTTCTTGTAAATATCAATGGCATAATTAATTCTACAAGATCAAGATATTTAAGCCCAAAACCCACCTACCTCTGGTGGACCTTCCAACAAGACAATGACCCAAACACAAAAAAAGGCCCAAAATATTCCTCAAAATCCACAGAGAAATCAATGTTTTGCGAAGGTCACCTTGATCTCTGGACATAGAAGCTTGAGGATACCGGGGATACTGAAAGGTTCTCATGGAAGCACGGTAAAGATCCCCACAAATGTGTTCTCCCTCCTTATCCAACCTTATCGGTAAAAGTCTCAATGCTAGTTATCCTAGCCAATCACAGGGGTGCTAATAACTGTCAAACCTATGTTCATTTTTTTTTTTGTAAATTAATCTTTAAATTCGAAATGTTGTGTTATTTTGTTTGATGCCACTGAATCATTCATAAACTACTATATTTGTCACATGAGAAAATTACAATATATCTCAGTAATGATGTCATTACTTTTCTACAGTCTCGTTTGTTCATCTTTATCACGGTACCAATTACTCAGGACCTGACTGTACCCTGAAAAACAATGACAATTCACCAACTCCAGGTTCATTAAATCCACTGACCCACACTAGCCCTTATTGTATCATCTACTTACTTAAATGGCTGCTTGTAAATTTTATA